>OZ030015.1:62277456-62294956 GCA_964023405.1 Apodemus agrarius
AAAACCCACTAACTCTTCTTCTTCCCTTCCTTCTCTGAAGGTGGACATGCACACTTTCTGGCTTTCTCTGCCCCTCCCTCCACGGTGACTCCCCTGGCATCAATCTTTGGGGCCAGTGAACTCGCCCAAGAATAGCTTCCCAATAAACCTGCCTTTAATATAATCTAAACAATCAAACAAATGAACAAACAAAGCCAACAACAAAACCATTTGTTCCTCTAAGAATGTAAGTAACTAAGAATCCCAGAGTCTGTGCAGGGTGCCGGTCTTCTGCGTGTTGTTCCCAAGGGGATGCCACCTCCTTCCGTGTCTTTCTTCACTATTGTTCTTTGTCTCGGTGAGTGACACCAACTACGCTCCACTCAGTTTCCCAAGCCAGAAAATTAGGATTCTTTCTACTTTCCTCTTCGTCACATCTGCAGACCCACAGATGGCTCCTAAGTCCACTCTTCATCTCCATCCCAGTCTGGACCTGAGTTGCTGTCCCTGCCCCATGACCATCTGTCTACACCGCACAGCCTCCCGGATCAGGTCCTGGTGTTGCTCTCCATCACTTCAAGGATAACGACCAAACCCCTTAGCCAGATGCTCAAAGGTGGTGCCTCCCCTTTCTGCAGCAAGCAGCTCTGCTAAAGCTCTTGAGCTGTTTATAGCACCCTCCAACCACCCTTCCCCTTCAATTCTCCCCCCCACCCCAAAAACATACCTCCCCACCTTGTAACCTTCCTTAGGGCTTTGATCAAAGTGACCTGTTTTTAGCAGTCCCACTCCTAGGCGCTCTCTGCCTCCTTCCCTCCCCTTCACTTGGTAGAGGGTTCACATACTTAACTGATGGCTTTCTGTGACAGGGCCAGGCTCTGGGTACAAGCACATGACATGTGTCAGCTCATTTAATAGCAATTCTCGCTCTGCAGAGTAATGACCGGGTTTCTAGTTGTCTCCTGCCTAAATCATTAGCATAGACCACTCTGCTCAGTGTTTCCCTAGCATCTCCTCGGACACTAGGAAGACTGCGGGTGCTAGAGTTTAACAAAGACTTGTTAGATGAATCTCTGTGGTTAAGGCACAGAATGGCCTGCACTTCATTTTTCTTTGCAATAAGCAAAATAGCCATCCAGAACAGTTTCCATACTGAGGTTTCTACCCCGAAGGCTTTGGCAAGTCCCACCATATCCAAAGTATTTCATAGGGATAGGTTACTCCAGTGTCTCAACTGCCTGAATTTCCTCTCTACTTTTATAGCTAACCACCTTATAGGAAGAGTCTGTCATATACACAATGCAGTGTGTATAGCAGACTCTCAAGCAAAATCTCTAATCTCCATGGGCCCCCAAAGGAAGCATTATCATCATTGTCGTCCTCAGCTTGATGCAAAAAAAAAACTTTAGTTCAGAGAGGCCAAATGACTCTGACGACAGCATTGGAGCCTCCAAGCACTCCAGGTAGAGCAGAAAGCTGCCCTCATACCAGAAAGACCTGGGTACCTCCTCCTTGCTGTTTTGATATCATGTGTTTCTGAGCTGCTGTTATATAGACATGTATAGCCACTTCTTCCAGGCGGGAATCTACAATGGTTGGAAGATATCCCCCAAGTTGCAGGCTAGAATGTTGACTTCTAAATGTATATGCTGGTGACAACTGAGATTCCACGGGGCCATCAGGGTAGGGCATCCTTGATGGACTTGTAGCTTGCAAAAGGAAGAAAGAGCCAGGCGTGGGGGTACACTTACAGAAGGGGAAAGGCTGGGGGAATCTCTGAGAATTCAGGACCATTGTGAATCTGACACCAGCCTGGTCTATCTACACGAAGAACTGCAGACCAGCAAGGGCTACACACTGGGACCCTGTCTCAACACAAACAAATAAACCAACAAGTGGAGAGGCAGTCTGGGCTGACAGAATGACTGGAGAGGCAGCCTGGGCTAGCCGAGTGACTGGAGAGGCAGCCTGGGCTGGCCCAGTGACTGGAGAAGAAGTCTGGATTGGCACGTGCCAGTCCACCTCACCTCCTCATGTTATTTCCTCGTCGGGTTCTCACACCAGCATAGCGAGTGCTCTAACCCATGAAGCCATCTCCCCAGCCTCAAAGCCTCTATTCTTTGTAAACTACTCAGCCTGAAGCGTTTCCTCACTATAGAAAATAAACTTGGCCAGAGGCCAGGAGAGGAGGCGGAAGCGGGCACCAGGTAGCCAGGGAGGGAAAACTGAGGTTCACATGGCCAGGAAGACAGAACTGGGGTCCACAAAGCCACATAGATGGCAAAGGACAGAGCTGCCAGCAATGAAGGAAGAGACCTGCTATCTGCTCAATCACTTGATGGCACAACCCACACTGTCACCTGCTCAGGCCCGTTCTGTGGGAGGAGTATTCAAACAAAGGGGAGATTTGGGCTTAAGGTTCAGAACAGGAACAAAGATCATGGTGTGTTTATAATCTCCAAAGAGTCTGGACTGAAATAACAGAAACGGTGGGAAACAAAACAAAACAAAATCTTTAAGAACTACACTATCTGGGCCGGGAGGTGGTGGCGCACGCCTTTAATCCCAACACTTGGGAGGCAGAGGCAGGTGGATTTCTGAGTTCGAGGCCAGCCTGGTCTACAGAGTGAGTTCCAGGACAGCCAGGGCTACATAGAGAAACCCTGTCTCAAAAAAAACCAAAAAAAAAAAAAAAAAAAAAAAGAACTATACTATCTGCATTTAAAGCGTGGAGGATGTGCTCTGTGCCCTGTGCCGTGAGAAGGCTGCCCTGGGTGAGGGGCATGCGAACGTGCCCCAGGCAGCTCTGCAGAGAGAATGCAAAGTGACAGGACCTGGAAGGCCCTCGCAGGAAGCCTTTAGCTCATCGCTGGGCTGACAGCCATCCCGGATGCGGTGATGGGCGGGCGGCTTGGAGCCTCCTGATGGGCGGCGTGAACTGAAGGAGAAGTCTGCGCTGATGGGAGCGAAACCAGGGCGCGCAGAGCCTCAAGACCCAAATGGATGGGAGGGAAGTGACATGGGTGCTGCTTGGCCGGGAGGACCACGGGATGGAAGCCATCAGAGTCCCCAGCGCCACGCAGTACTAGGGGAAAACCGGAGGGTGTGAGGGTCCCACCCTTCCCCTCTCCCGAGGAAGGGTGGGGTGAGAACTGCTACTGCCTGGCCCAGCCTTCTCCCCGACAACTGTGCTGGATATGCCAACCTACAGGACAAAACCCTCCCCGATTTTAACAAAAAAGACCAAGAGGATTACAAGTTAACAAAACCAAACCACGAAGCTGCACTGCACCTTCCCTCTGTGCTCAGGGAGTTCTGCCAGGTAAGCCTGGGAGGAAAGCCTGGGAGGAAAAAGACGAGGCTGACTCCTGTTCACCACTTCCTGGCCCAGGCTTCCCCGCCTGCCCTTAACACCCTGGCAGAGGCCGCTTGCTCCTGGCTGCCTGTGGTATAAGTAGCCTTTGTTCTTGGAGTTTAACCAGCACAGGCCTGAAGTTTCCATTACATGCCAGCCCCCCATGCCTCCCGCCCCACCTCTGTGACCTCAGGCTAAAGAGAGGAGAGCAGGCCAGCCAGGCCGAGCTAAGCCAAGGCGGTGCCTCTCCTGAGTGCTCCTCTACAGGGGTGACTTTCCGCTGTGCTCCCTGTAAAGCCAGACACAGTGGGGAGTTGGAGAGTGCCCACAGACACGAGCTTCCAGAGGGGTGCACTTGCCAAAGACACAGTGGCAACCGTCCCATGAAGGTCAGTGTACTGAAACAGTCAAGTCACAACAGCATGGCCTCCTCTGTGAACAAGCCCCCTAAAGGCAAACAAGGGGGCGCTGCTGTTGATGGCAGACACGGTCAGCAACGTGACCTACACTAAGGGCTGTGAAGCCAGTTGTGGATGCCCCTGAGGCACTGTTGGGGGGGGGGAACACTTCTGAGGAGGGGGGGTACGGAACTCACACACGGGAGAGTCGGCTGAGCAGGGGACAGGCTAGGATGGAATCTGTCCATCAGCTCTCGTTCCCTCCTTCCTTCCTCCCTTCCTTCTGTGCAGTACGTGAGACAGGTTCTGACTACGTAGCTCAGGCTGGCCTGGAACTCACTGCCCCTGCTCAGCCTTTCTTCTGCTGGGATTTGCAGAAAATGTCCTTCCATACCCAGCTCTTTCTTTTATCTTTCTGTCTTTCCTTTTCCTTTCCCACCTTCTGCTTTCTTCTCCCACCCCTCTTTTTAAAGCCTTTTTAAAAATGTGTATGAGTGTTTTGTCTGCATGTATGTATGTGCATGACACACCCACAGCGACCGGAAAAGTGCACTGGGTCCACTGGAATTGTTGTTATAGGATTTTGTGAGCCACCGTGTGGGTGCTGGGAATCAAACCAGGGTCCTCTGGAATAGCAGCCAATGCTCTTCACTGCTGAGCCGTCTCTCTAGCTCTTTCCCGTCCTTAGTTTGGCTTTCTATCCTCCTAAGTAAAGGGGAAATGTGGGGTCTTAGAGAAGGAGTATTAGAGAAAGGGGAGACACCCCCACTAGGCCACGAGAACTGGTGTCTCAGTAGCTCTGGATGTCCTATTCAAACACGTGTCTGGAACGCGAACAATTCTTAAGCACATATACTCCAGCTGCTGATCTAGAAGCAAAGGGGACAGGCAAAGGGGACAGGCCAAGCTCGTGGGGGCTTCTCAGCTATTTAGCTGAGGACACGTAAGAGTAGCTGACGAGTTTATGAAGGATGAAGGCCAGCTATATCCGAGCAGCCCTGCATCAGGTCTCCAGGGTGCGAGGAAAAGGGACAAGGGAGAGAATTCTGGCAACAGGAGTTTGTTCAGGATGACATGATTTATAACAAGGTTTGCATAAAAGCTATATTAGCAAAACATGCGTGACTTCACTGTTGCTATTGCTCTGTATGAATGTGTGGTACTGGCAGTAGAGTTGAGGGCCTTGGACATGCTAAGCAAGTGTCACTCTATGACCTGCATCCCACCAAGCTACATACCCAGTCCTTCGTGTCAGAGTGGGAGGAAGACTCTAGAAAGGGCTAAGAACTCTGCAGCCCATTTGATTCTCCAGTCCTCTATTTGGCCGGTTTGATACGTAAGACACAAACCATCATTCAACGCGAATGCTGTTTCCTTCTCTCTGCTCACACCCTATTCTGAAGAAGGGCTTCCTGCCTACCTGCGGGACTACAATGCTGCCCTTTGGTGCTCTTGAACAGTTTGGAATCAGGGCTGCAAATATAGCTCCAAATGATGGCACAGGATCCCATGTAAGGCAGAAAGAGGCTGGCACGAGGCGCGGGCCCATCCCAAGTTAAAGCATCTCCTCCAAGAACCCACCTGGCCGGAGTGCCTGACTTCTCACCTGACGCAGGTCCAGGTCCCCCGAGTCAGGCCGAGCAGACTGCAGTCATAGAACTATGCAAGGCTATGGTCTTGTACAGAATCTCGCCAACATTATTCTTGGCTCTGCTAACATTGCTTTGGCTTTAGAAAGTCAATAAATAAAGCAAGCAGAAGGTCCCCTAACACCCAGACTGAACTAAAGGGTTTGGCCTTTACAGAGCCAAGAGGAATATTCCATCCAAGGAGATACAGCCTGCTGGATACCTGACACGTCCACATGGTTTTTCCGTGGGAGGTCAGCAGTGCCCAGGGAGGTTGTACTACAAGTGAATCAAGGTTGCTAAGCTACCAGCAGACACAGTGGCTAAGGACAGCCAGGGACACCAGGGGGGAAAGAATATGACAGAGTATAGAAATAAAAGCATCAGGCTGGGTGGGGCTCAGTGGTACACATGAAGCCCAGGGTTCCACTCACCAGGAGGGAGGGAGGGAGGGAGGGAGGAAGGGAGGGAAAGGAAAGAGACAAAGATAAATGAGAAAGTGGGGGGTTGGGGGGAGGAATGTTTTTTTTTGCCTGGTGATTTGGCTGCAACAACAGAACTTGTTTCTAGAAGAAGTTCCACCCCCTGGTTGACTGGCAGGACCTTTCCAGGAAACAGCCACAGAAAATGTCAGGGTAGGTGGCTTGGGGCGGGGGGTGGGGGGATGGGGGGATGGGGTGGGGGGGTTGTTGGAGAAGATAGTACAAAGTTGTGCAGTTAACAGGGCAGTGTCTGAGTGCTCTGTCACCAAAGCCAACAACGCCGTCTTGTACACCATCTACTTGGAGATTTCCTGACACCTAGACAGCTGTCAGTCCTTTATTCCTTTTACTAAAGGAATAAAGTCCTTGGCGGGTGGGGAGAGGGTGATGGTGCACACCTTTAATCCCAGTCCTTGGGAGGCAGAGGCAGGCCAGTCTCTGTGAGCCTGAAGCCAGCCTGGTCTACAGAATGAGACTGTACTTCAAAACAATTACACACACACACACACACACACACACACACACACACACACACGTATGTATGTGCGTACATACTTTCTTTGAGCTGAATCAGGTTCTTATCGTTCAGAACTGGCCATAAGGTAGACAAACACAAAGAAAGCATATGCCAGCCAATTAAGCAGGAAGCAGGCTCCGGCTAAGCAGTGACCCAGTTTTTCCATTCACGGCACGGGCGTGAGCCGCCCTCAACGGCTTCTGCTTGGAGAGGAGCCTTTCCCTGCTGCAAGCCTACCGCACCTCCTCTTCCCTAAGGAAAAGATGCAGGCTTCCTTCTCGCCCAACTCCTGCTCAGCAGAAAGGAAGTAGGTGGAAGAGACACTGGGCTTTGACCCACAGAGGCCTGGTTTCGAGTCCTTCCTCCAAGCACGCACTCCCTCCTTCACAAACCAGCCTTGAGTCTGTAACAGACTCCGGCATTGAGGTAACCCGCGCCCTCATCCCTGGGGAGAAGGCAAGTGGCCCTCAGCATCCGTGCTTAGGAACGGCCTGGACCTGGGCGAGTCAACTTGGGTTCACCGGATTAGTAAAGGATGACGTGGTTCTGGTTCGTGGTTCTGGTTCGTAGAAAGAGACAGGGTTTGGGCTTAAGATGTAGGAAGCGGGGTGAACTCATCTCGCAACAAGATGGGGTAGTGGGAGTTCAGCATGATTTGAAAAAGACAGTTGTTTGTTTGTTTGTTTAACTTAAAAACATTCAAGAAAACCATGGAGTATTCTATGACTATTCATACCGAAAAATACAACCAAAAGGCGAGAGAACTTCCCAGGTAAACCGACTTTTACATAAACGCTGACATTCATTTGAAATTCCAGATGCGAGGAAATGAAAAACCAAAGAAATGGAAAGCCAGAAGACTAGGAGCTTTTTTTTAATTTTTATTTTCCCCTTTTCATCTTAGAGCACAAAGAAGGCAGTGCAGCCTCAACTGATGGATGGATTCTGGTGGAGAATCAGGTTCAAGTCTCAGCTCCACCCCACCCCAGCAGGGTGGCTCTAGGCGTCTCAGGAGGCTTAAGTGAGGACACAGAGCAGTGAGCTGCTGGTCCTCGTGTCCTCAACGCATGGCAGCCGCTGAATTAGTGATGGGCTGCTGCTGCTGCTGCAGAAACTCTCTGAGCCACAAAACCTGTGGTGATATGCAATTAGAGGCAAAAAGAAAGACTTCAGGAGGACAGACAGACATAAAAGACACAGGCAGCTCCATCTGTGGGGACTGCAGAACGCAGGAGGGTGGCGCTGTGATTTCAAGTCCAAGGCCATCGAGGAGCAAAGCACCAGAATGTTCTGTCTCCGCTCCAGCACACACCACATAAAACACGTACGCTCCCCCACGCACAGGGCACGCAGGGACATGGCCTGCCTGTGAGCCTTCTCACTAAATGCCCCACGCTCCCGGAAGTCAACACCTTGTGTGCAGAATGGCTTCATTAAACGGTGTCAAACACGCCGACGTGAACTCAGTGTCTAGACCCGATTAGGTTATTATGAAATAAACTTGATTAAGAACAAATCCCTCTTAAGAAGAGCAAAGGGCCCAGCGAGTCTCTCGCACACCGGAAGCTGTTCTCAATTATCCCTTTTCCCTGTGAACTTCACAGGGCGCCAGCAGGTGGGAGATAATTAAAGTTTTCATAAAACTTGTTTTACACATGCCTCGCTTGGAACCTTTTTGTTCCTGCAAAGCTTTTCCCTCTCCGGTCTAAAGATGAACCCAGAAAGAAAGGACTTTTTTTTTTTCTCTCTCTCTCTCTCAAAAGAATGTTTTTCTGGTTACATTTGGGGTTTTATGACTTGAGACAGACGAGGGTGGAGGAGGTAATTTATGAAAAGGACTATTTCTCTTTATTCATATTTACATTCTATGAGGGAGTCGGTTTGCTTTCTGGACTCTCTCTCCAGGCCTATCAGGGGATTGGAATCCTTGCTCCCATTCGACAGGATTTATGGAGCAGTGAGAGGCCCGCGGCTGATTCGGAGGTCCCTGGCTCCCCCAGCATGCCAGGACGGAGGAGTGCTGACTCGGAAGGCCTGCACTGGTCCCTGCTGGCCCTCTTTAGCAGCCCCCATCTGATCGTTTAGAGCCCCACTCACACGGCCAACACACACAAGTCTTTCCAACATAGACACTACCTCTTCTCGGATAGTTCTACTGCTTAGGCCTTGCCTGACACAAGGCGGGCGCCATGAAAGTGAGTGGTCAAGCACACACCTTAGATCCCAGCACTGGGGAGGCAGGTGGATCTCTGTATGTTCCAGGCCAGCCTGGTCTACACAGCAAGTTCCAGGCTAGCCAGGGCTACATACAGAGACCTTGTCTCAAAACAACAAAAAGCCCATGGTCATACACTCCAGATGGCAACTCATGAGGAGGCTAGTCACAGGGAGACAAGAAGGATAAAAGTTGGGCTGGAGAGATGGCTCACTGGGTAAGAGCACGGACTGCTCTTCTGAAGGTCATGAGTTCAAATCCCAGCACCCACATGGTAGCTCACAACCATCTGTAAAGAGATCTGACACCCTCTTCTGGTGTCTGAAGACAGCTATAGTATACTTACATATAACAACAAATAAATCTTAAAGGAAAAAAAGAAGGGTAAAGGTCTTCCTTTCTGGAAAAGGAAGCCCATGCAGAAAGCACCCGGGATGCTTGAACTCAGGGGTCCTGTGCCTTCGGCTCAAGCTGGTTCAGAGAGTGCATTTCACTTGAGAGTAACCCAAGAAACGACGTCATGCACAACTCATTAATTACGATTTGGAGTCTTTTAATTAGACTGGGACCCCGGGTTTGAATTTAAGGGACAGCCTTAGAGGAATGTGTGGTGGGTTATGGCTGGGATGCTATCCACAAATCAGTCACTCTCTCTCGATGACGTGTCTGTCCCCATTCTCTCTTCCAAAATCCAGACACCTGAGACCGGAGGTGTCTTACCGGCCCTGCAGCCTCACACCCTTTCTTTCCACACCCACCGCGCACCCAGCCCTCCTGGGCAAGCACCCGCTCTGCAAGATCTTCCGGTCTTGGCACTGGGGATGTTGTGCTGAGGTGGGCTGTCCTGTGCAGTACGGCTCTCTTGGCGTCATCTCTGGCCTCTACCCAGTTAGAATTTTGTGACACCTCAACATGGTGACATATACACTGGTAGTTTTTCTTTTTTTCTTTTTCTTTTTTTTTTTTTTTTTTTTTTTTTTGGTTTTTCGAGACAGGGTTTCTCTGTGTAGTCCTGGCTGTCCTGGAACTCACTCTGTAGACCAGGCTGGCCTCGAACTCAGAAATCCGCCTGCCTCTGCCTCCCAAGTGCTGGGATTAAAGGTGTGCGCCACTACGCCCGGCTTACACTGGTAGTTTTAACAGTGACCTGTCCCTGTGCACTACCATGGTGAGCGCTTTGATTTTAACAATGACATGTCTCTGTGTACTACCGTTGTGAGCTTGTTATTTTTGTTGGCTCTCCGTTGCTATAACAAGATGCATCAAATAATCAACTTAAAAAGAGGAAAGGTTGACTTTGGCTCACGGGTTTGGAGGTATTACACAATGGTCAGGGGGCCCTGGGCCTTTGGGTCTGTGGGAGACAATACTTAATGGAAGGAGCGGAGAGTGATGTGCTCACCTGGTGAAGCCTGGAAAGGAAGGGCTAGAGGACGAAGATCTCCTTGAAGGGTGCTCCACCCCCACCCTTGACAGGAAGGCTCCCTACTAGGCCCTCCCTTTTAAAGATTTCCCCACATTCCCATAGTGCCCAGTTGGGGTTAAGCCTCTAACACTCGGGCCCTTCAGGAACATTCCAGATAGAATGGAACTAGAGGTACAGTTAGTAGTAAGGGCTTGCCTTGTGTTCAGAGTTACTCACAGGCTCTGGTGAAGGCTGCGAGACAGGCACCCCCACAGACACAGACTCCTGCTTTGTAGGGTCTGTTTGAACACACGCCTTCCACCAGAGCACACAGGTGAGATGTGATTACAGTGTGTCCAAATCCATCTGCCCCATTGGCAGCCCCTCAGATGCCCTGAGGGCTGCCCCCAAACCCTCACTCTCCTAATTACCTGGCTTACTTTCCTTTACTGGAGCCCTTTGTAATTTCACCTCTCCCAAGAAAAGAAGGATGTTTCTTGAAGAAGAAAAACGGGATGCAATAGCACACACCCCAGGAGAAACTCCGAGGGTCGTAAACCACCATACAAGGCAAGGGCGAGGACGGAGCAGCAAACATTACCTAAAGTGGCTGCAGCCGGGGGATCGGCTCCTAATGGCTGTTGTCAGCCTGACTGCACTGAGTGCCCAGGCGAGTGAGGCACACCCGGAGACGTGTATGGGTGTGGCAGCACTTCCAGGGAGGAAGACCAGCCCTGAGTGTGGGCCAGCACCCACCCACACCCCCACTGTGAACTGAAGGGAAAGAAGGAGGCCCACCTGCAAAGCCACGCCCATTCTGCTCCCCTGGCTGCCCGTGGGACTTTCTCTCTGCGGGCCCAGAAACGGACCGCTGATCACAGAATGAAACCCGTCCAACAATGAGTCCAGATCAGACCTTTCTCTCTTCAGCTGATTCTGTCGGGCATTTTATTGCAGCAATGAAGAAACGCATGACTCAGTAATAACTAATCTCCGCCGACATTACTCTTTTTTTCCCCAACATTGTCAATACCCTCTGAGGCAGAACTTTGAGGGTCACGGGCCTATAAAGATTGTTCTGACATCTCCCAGGGCTGTAGGGAGGATTAAGTTGGCTTGTGTCTATATCCCTTTGAACATGGAGTCTGGCACATAGAACGGGCTTAAAACCAGATGGTTTTAGCTGTTATCTTAGCGTTTTCACTTCACTTTAAGCTGAAATCTGAAGTCACTGAACCGTTCGGCCCTCTACCCTCACCTCGCTCACACCAGTACAGGGCATTTCTACGGACTCGGAACTATGTTCAGAGCGCCGTGCTCCCAGTGATTGAATTTCTTATCCAGTTTTAGACTCTATACCTTTGGCCAATAGACACTGGAACCTCCCCAGGCTTCTGAGACAATGTTATGGACCCACCTGTCCTCATTACTCCTGTACAGCCTCCTGACCTCCCAATGCTACATATCGGTCTCTTCTTCAGACTGGTCCTTTTCTAGGCTTGATTGCCTAACCTACATCTCTCATGGATCCATCCCCACGGTAGGTGAATACCGATCAGTAACAGAAACTGCAGCCTGGGCAGCAGTGCTGCCACGGGTCACATACACTTTCAGGAAAGTCACAGGAAACCCAGGGCTGCCGTACCTGGGAAAATTAATTGCTGTGGGAGAACGCTCACGGCTGGCCGGCAGCTTCTGGCAGGAAGGTGAGTCCAAGCCCACTCACCTGAGAGCCAGAATGTTCAGTCTTTGGGAAGGGGAGGTAGAAGGGAGGTTCTGGTGGGAAAAGCAGTTGGGAGGAGAGAGGAGACTCAGAGAGACTGAATTGGGCTGGGCATCGGGCTGGGCACGGGGCACGGTGGCTCTGTGGGAGAGTACTTGCTCGGCATGGGCAAGAGTCCTCGTCCAAATTCTGTCACTGAGACTGGGAAAGGCAGGGGGACAACAGCAGGCAGCAGTGGCCTGGCTTTCTAACAAAGGACAAATGACTAGCAAAAGAAATCCCAGGATGGGGGTGGTGCTTAATTTCTTCTTAAAAGCACCTTGCAGGGCCAGCCACATGTTAGCTTATCAGTCAGACAGAGAAAAGCAATCACTTAACTTAATAAGGGAAGGAAGAGAAGTGCCAGGCAGCCTCGCTGATACTCCGCATGCTTCCGCTGACATGGAAAGGAAATGGAAAAATTACCAACAGTGCAACCTATTAGCTTCCTAATGCCTCGTCCCTGGTGACCAGCAACGATTTCTTCCACTCAGTGTTAAATGAATTCCTCTCTCACTATTACTTAAGGACAACTTGACACTCTGCATCTAGAAAGTTCTCTGGGCACTCAGCTAGCTGGGCAGTATGCAATTTCAAATAACTATTCACTTACTGGCAGGAATGTCTTCCCTCCCAGACATTTGTCTTTGTGCCCATCGGTCCATCTACGCCTCTCTGAAGGGTTGCTGCCCTCTCCCGTGGCTCGGCTCAGGCCTTCTCATTTCTTGGTGGCAGTGGTTCTCTGTACATTGTAGGACATTTATAGCCCTCCTGCCTTTCATCACCCTGGCCTTCCAGAGTCTAGACAAATATCCTCAAGGGGCAACTTGAGAGGCACTGACCTGGTTCTGCACATTATGTTCTTTTAGCAAAACACACTCCTCCCAGCCCCCTAGTGCCTGGGACACACTGGTCCTATCTTTGGCTCTCAAGCCAACAGAAACTAGTCAGGAAGTTGCTTCCTCTGGAAGACAGCTTTTCTTCTCCAGTCTCCCTTCCAAAGAAGGGCAGGGCTGGGATGCCTTCTCTACATCTGGTTCCGAGTGTGCACCTTGCCTTGTGTGTGCACCTGGCTCTGTGTGTGCACCTGGCCCTGTGTGTGCACCTGGCCTTGTGTGTGCACCTGGCTCTGTGTGTGCACCTGGCCCTGTGTGTGTGCACCTGGCTCTGTGTGTGCACCTGGCCCTGTGTGTGCACCTGACCCTGTGTGTGCACCTGGCCCTGTGTGTGCACCTGGCCCTGTGTGTGCACCTGGCTCTGTGTGTGCCCTGGCCCTGTGTGTGCACCTGGCTCTGTGTGTGCCCTGGCCCTGTGCGTGCACCTGGCCCTGTGTGTGCACCTGGCTCTGTGTGTGCCCTGGCCCTGTGTGTGCACCTGGCCTTGTGTGTGCACCTGGCTCTGTGTGTGCACCTGGCCCTGTGTGTGCACCTGGCTCTGTGTGTGCACCTGGCTCTGTGTGTGCCCTGGCCCTGTGTGTGCACCTGGCCTTGTGTGTGCACCTGGCTCTGTGTGTGCATCTGGCTCTGTGTGTGCACCTGGCCTTGTGTGTGTACCGAGCTTTTGTCACAGCACCTCAGTCACAGCATCACACTTACCTCCTTCCTTCATGTAATATCTTATCTGCCCATTTGTCAGCTCAACACATGGTGGAGTGTTGGGGATACTTGGGCTCAACAACAATAGTATACAGGGGAGCGGTGGCTATTAACTAGAGCAATAAGGAAAATAAAGGAGCTGGAGAGATGGCTCTGCCCTTAAAGGCACTTGATGTAGGAACAGGCAACCTGAGTTCAACCCCCGGATCCTATATAAAGATAGAGGGGAGAATGGACTTCACAAAGTTGTCCTTTGACCTCCACTTACCCAGTGGCATCCATAAATAAACACACACACACACACACACACACACACACACACAACCCAGGAAACCCGGCAGGGGACAGCATCTGAATTAAATGACGCCAGCTCCTCTCCTGCAGTTTATTCCAGGGAAGAACCTTGGCCTGACTTACACCTCTCACAGAGACGCCAGCTTCCTTGGGCTCACCTTCCCCGGTGCTAAAGCGCAGAGCAGCTCTCCCGTCGGCACACTGAAGGGGAAGGCAGTACAATGCCTGGAAGTTGTGGACACACCAACAGTGATAGGTTCAGTCTGAGCCAACTCACTGTCCTACAAACATTCAGGGCGAAGTTCCGCCCTGGACTCCGTACTCCGTGCACGTCCATCTGGAAGCTGGACAGCGGTACCCAGTGGGGACTCCGGCTTGGCTCTGCCATCACCCAAACTATCCCTAGGTTTTCAGTTCCAGGTGTTGAGTCAAGGTTAAATCTGAAACCAGAGCAAAGTACGTCTACCACAAACACACTCCTCACTGATTATAAACTACCCACCGCTTGCAGACATGTTTGTGTGTTAGCGATGATACCAGGGGCCTCACATCTACTTGGTAAGTGTTCTGACACTGAGCCACATGCATGGCCCCTTGCGGGGGAAACTTTAACACTGGGACCGGAAACACAGCTCAGTCAGAAAACTTCTTGCCTGACTTATTCCAGCAGGTGGGTACAGGCTAGAGGCAACTGTCACAAAGTGTCTGTGGACTATCTTTCCTCCACACCTGTGTACAGTGGAGTAAAGAGACAGGTAACGGGACACTGTGCCCCTCCATCACACAGCCTGTGTGCCCTCCCCTAAACAGCTCAACATGATGAAAGGCCACAAGAACAGCAACAATAAGGCTAAGTGTGGTGGCTTGAGCCTGTAATCCCAGAATTCAGGATGCTGAGGCAGGAGGATTGTCATGTGCTTGAAGCCAGTCTGGACTATGTAGTGAGTGCAGGTGCATGCACCACATGTGTACATATTAGATCCCTTGAAAAACCAGGGTTATGAATAATTGTGAGCTCTCATATGTGTATTAGATATTTAACCTGGGTCCTCTGTAAGAACAATCAAGTGCTTTTAACCTCTGAGCCACCTCTCTAAGTCCCCAGTATTCCGTATGATAGAGCTCGTTTAACCCAGTGACCAACTCGTGAGCCCCACTTTCTGGATGGAGTACTAAGGTCTAAAGATGCTTAGATACCTAATAGGCTTCCTGGGACATGCACAAGGCCCACAGACATCACAAAACAAGGAGGGGGAGGAGGGCGAGGGGGAGGGGGAGGGGGAGGAGGAGGAAGAGGAAAGGGCTGACTAGTCAGTCTGTGAGTAGCTTGGTAAGATCTGAACCCAGACTGTTTCCACAGGCATGTAGACTAACATCTGCCTTAACTCACCCTCCTGGGGTGAGCCCTCAAACACCCCCCTCCCCAAAATGGGTACTTGGTAGCTTTTACATCTCATTTGTAGAAGAGTAAGCTCTCCCTGGACAAGGAGGGGTTAAGGCTGCGTGTCCAGACACAGAGCTCCAAGCTTTCTCAGTTTTGTGGGCTCAAGTCAGACATGTAACATTAACTTTAATGTAAATTTTTTTGGAAGTGATTCACATAGAATTCCTGCCAAGAATTTTAATAATTAGACAGAATTAGCTCAAACTCTGTCCCTACATGCCTAACAACATCTGCTGATCTGACAGTGATCCTGGAAGCTGGGCCGAGCCTGAGAAAGGGCAGGCTGGACCTAGAGAAGGCCGTGGCACTGGAGGTCAGCCTCACAGGGCACCTGCCAGTTTCTGTCTACCTAGCCTCAGCCTTCTGTGGCCCAACCCCTGCACTGGCTGCATCCTGTGCCACAGCTGCCACGGGTGAGACAAGGAACATGCAGACGAAGGAACAAAGGGTCTAAAAGGAATGTTTTCCCCAGTCTTTCTGCCCCGAGCTGGGGGGAGGGGGTTAAAACATTGTTTTAATGTGGTCCTCTCAGTCTTTCTCCTGCTCTGGGACAGCACACAGGGGCAGACAGGTCCACATGGTGACATTTAGTTAAGAGGAAACAACCCACACAGTAGGCACTAGATAATTCCTGGAAGGCTATGGTACTCAAATCATAGACATTATATTTGAGTGACAGGACCGGCCTGAAAAGGGGCTCAGTGGCGGGGTGCCTGTGTAGCAAAAGCCTGGATTCTGCCTCCAGCACCAAGAAACAAAACCAGAAGGGGCTTCAATTTTCTTTTTGAAACAATGTTTCTCTAGGTTGTTCAGATAGGCTTCAAACTCACAGTCCTCCTGCCTCCACCTCCTGTCTACCAATAGATGCCCGCCGGCCCAAGGAACTCTCCTTCAGTTTGGTTCCCAAAGACCCAATCCACTCCCTGCCCCACCGCCCGCCCCCAGTGCATGCCATCATACCCAAAAGGAAAAATATCTTTAGTTCATCTCTACCATTTGCTGCTCAACAGCTTTGAGCTTCTTCAAAGCAAAGATAAAGGAAAGAAAAAAACCCAACACACACACACACACACACACACACACACACACACTGCCAAGAAGGCTTCCAGCTCAGAGCTCCAGCATGGAACATACATTGTAACAGATATGGATGTGCTCTGCCTGGGGCTGTGCAGGGCTGATGGCTGTTACTATGGCCGCCTTAAGGACACCATCCTTACAGGTCAGGAATGATCTTCCCCAGGGTCTAGAAACACTTCCCACATAACTGCCCTTCCTTCCCTGAAGCATAAAAACAGAACTGACATCAACAGTTCCCTAGCAAGTTAGTTTTGGAAACACCTGCCTGAGTACTGAGGCAGGGGGGATTTCAAGTTCAAAATCTGCCTAAGCTACAAAATAAGTCCAAGGCTACCCTGGGCAACTCAGTAAAACCCTGCCAAACAAACAAATCCCTAGTATTGGTACCATATTAAAAGCCAGAAACGTACTTACTTTGTTTATCTATTTTTATTTATTATTTGTAAGTACACTGTAGCTGTTTTCAGTCACTCCAGAAGAGGGAGTCAGATCTTGTTAAGGATGGTTGTGAGCCGCCATGTGGTTGCTGGGATTTGAACTCAGGATCTTCAGAGGAGCAGTCAGTGCTCTTCCCCCCCCCCCCCCGAGACAGGGTTTCTCTGTGTAGCCCTGGCTGTCCTGGAACTCACTCTGTAGGCCAGGCTGGCCTCGAACTCAGAAATCCACCTGCCTCTGCCTCCCAAGTGCTGGGATTAAAGGCATGCGCCACCAACCGCCCAGTGCAGTCAGTGCTCTTAACCGCTAAGCCATCTCTCCACCCCCCAAAAACTTGCTTTATGAGAAATATTCTGCTATGGTTTCTACGAGATACTCAAACTGGTTTTTGTCGGTCACAGATAGTTGTAAGTGCCCCGGGGCTGAGCGTGGTAGCATTTGGTAGACAGAAGCGGGAGGAGCATCAGAAATCTGAAGTCGGCTTGGCTTACATAATAATGTAGGTGCAAGCCAGGGCTACAAAGCCAAGTAAAAAAACCAACAAACCAAGGAAGGATGGGCGGGAGGGAGGGAGGGAGAGGCTGAAGATGGCTCAGCAGTTAAGAGCACGCCCTGCTCTTGAAGACCTGGTTTCGGAGCCCAGAACCCACGTGGGCAGCTCACAACCATCCTCTTCTGGCCTCCCAGGGCACTGCATGCACACGGTGCACATACAGACAAGGAGACATGCACACGTACATATAGATTTTAAAATACATTAATTTTTAAAAAAGGAACAATAGTATCTTGATTGAAAGGCATACCATTGGTCATGGTCAGCCAGTTCTGGAGGGAGCCAGCCAAAGGAATGTGAAGGTACAAAGGGCTTGTCGGAAAAGAACTAATTAATATGGAGTTAATTAATATCTGCT
>OZ030015.1:62299956-62569956 GCA_964023405.1 Apodemus agrarius
TAAAATGGTATTGTGCTTTCACACGTGTCACTCACATTCTGCCCCCCACGACCCCCCAACACTTCAATCCTCCCTGGACTGTTTACAATACTTAATGCAATGTCAAATGCTATGTATGTGGTTTTATTGTTGAACAAATACTGATAAGGAAAAAGCCTGTATGTGCTGTACTGGTAAGATTTCCCTCTGATTAGCTTTTGCTTTGTTTCTGGAGACAGGGTTTCTCTGTCTAGCCCTGGCTGACCTAGAACTCACCCTGTAGACCAGGATGACCTCGAACTCACAGAGCTCCACCTGCCTCTGCCTCCCGAGTGCTGGGATTAGAGGCGTGTGCCACCATGCTTGGCCCAAATATCTTTTTGGGTTTTTTTTTTGTTTGTTTGTTTGTTTTTTTGTTTTTTGTTTTGTTTTTGCTTGTTTTCCTAGACAGGAACCTAGGTCTAGAACTTACAAGGTAGCCAGGTTGGCAGTAGACTGGCATCAATCCTCCTGCCTCTGCCTTCCAAGTTCTGGGATCACAGATATAAGCTACCAAGCCCTTCAGTAAATCTTTGCGTATGTTTGCCTTGACATTGGTTTGAATCTAAGAATGTGAAGTCTTCATACATAGAACACAGACTGCACCCACTAATTTCTTTTAGGGGGATGTGGTTGAACAGAAAATCTAGAATCCTCAAAAAAAAAAAAAATCCTTCCCCAGGTTTTATAAAACCTGGAAGAACAGTTATTAGAAAAACCACTGGCAGGACACCCGGCAAAGCCAGCCATCAGCAGGATATCTAAAGGCTGTGACTCAGCTCCTGCTAGCAATGCATGAAGC
This sequence comes from Apodemus agrarius, assembly GCA_964023405.1. Classification (NCBI taxonomy): domain Eukaryota; kingdom Metazoa; phylum Chordata; class Mammalia; order Rodentia; family Muridae; genus Apodemus; species Apodemus agrarius. The sequence continues at coordinate 62,300,777 of OZ030015.1, forward strand.
CCTGGGGTTACTCTCCCAGCACCACATAAAACTGGATATGGTAGATATACCTGCAATCATAGAGGCAGAGGCAGAGGCAGGAGGATCAGAAGTTCAAGATCATCCTAATAAATAGGGAATTTGAAGTTTTCAGTCTGGACTATCTATACAAGACTTTGTCTATTAAAAATAAGAAGAAGAAAAACAAACAAACAAAAAAGCACCCGGCATCTGCAGACCTTTGGAATGGCAAGGTTTCCTTGTTGCATTTCGGACGTCCACACGCTTAGCCACTTTCTGACTCCCAGTACCCTCTTTGCCTCAAGGCCTTGGCCATTAGCTGATTCAAAACAGAAGTGACCACAGATAAAGCTTTTGGCCCTGTTCCTGCCTCCAGAGATTGTACAACAAGCCAGTTCAACTGGTTAAGAAAGATTTGGTCAATGTTCCAAAGATACCATGGCTCAGCATGAAACCAAAGGGGCGAATACAATGGTGTGTGCCCTCTAATACCTATGATGTCGACATGCCACGAGAAGACAGCACGTTCTCACAGAACTCTTCTGGCCTGGCATCTTTTCCTTCAGTAGAAGAGTAGACGTTGCCACCATGTAAATGATGAGGGGCAGAGGACTGTGCCACCAGACTGAAAACCTGGTAAAGCAGAGCAGATTCAGGAACCCTGGCAATTCTCATAATTGAGACAGGCAGGCCTTCAAATCTACTCTCAACCGGGTTCCTGTCCCTGAACACTTGACCACGACACCCCATGGAGAGGACCTGTGACAATCAGTCATGTAAGGACAACACCTGAAGCCCTTCCACATGCAGATGAGGCATCCCTAACATCTCAGACCAAGCCAATATAAAGCATCTGCCTTTAGACCCCAACACACTCCAAAATGTTTATAAGATCCTATCCACAAGGAATAAGGTGCAGGAGTTATTTCACCAAAGGGACTCTGAGAGTGCCTGTCTTATCGAGCTGTAACACCCCGGGGAAGAGTATTCCCTCCCAAAGCTCTGGTCTCTGGAAGCTGCTCGAGCCTGCCACAGGCACTTTCTGCTCAGGGGCCCCACCTTGGCTCCTGCTGCTTCACACAGCCCGCTGCCACCTACCAGACTCCAGGGCAGCAGCAGAGGCCACAAAAGAGACCCAGCAGCCTGTCTTGCTGTGGGTCCCAACTCTTTCGCTGCTCCAGCTGGGCCTGGCCCCTGAAGATCCCCTTGGATAGTGCCAGGTATGCAGACTGGCAGTGTGGTGTGGCAGTGCTTAGCTAGAATCCTAGTGCAAAGTAGTGGGGACAGAGGGGAGGACCCTGACCTGCCAGTGTAGTTAAAGAAGTTAGCTCTAGTTTCATAGAGGGACGGTCTCCAAAGTAAGAGAGAGCAACATGGGAAGAGACAGGGCATGTGCACACAGGAAGCACCCTGTGGGACCTGGGATCAAACTCAAGCTGTCAGGATTAATGGAAAGTACCTTTAACCATTGAGCCATCCTCCCCCCCTCCCCGTTTTGCACAGGGTCTCACTACCTAGTCCTAGCTGGCCTTGAACTCACAGAGATCTGCCTCAGCCTCATGATGCTGGGATTAAAGGGATATGCCACCATGCCTGGCCTTCCATTGAGTTAGCTTGATGGTCCCTTTCATTTTATTTTTGAGACAGAATCTCCCTCTCTGAACGTGGGGTTCACTAGATTTGGTTAGACTAGCTAGGCAGCAAGCCTCAGAGATCCCTCTGTCTTCTTGTCCCCAGCACTGGGATTATGGGCACACACTGTCACACATGGCTTTCCCACAGGTACTGGGAATCAAACTCAGGTCCTGGTGTAGAACAGCAAACATGTTACTCTCTGGGTCATCTCCCTGACTCTCAATTTTACTTACTTATTTAAAAGAATTTTCCCAAGTGTCTGTCACCTATCTGGACTTCATTACAGTACTACTACAACATAAAACTAAAGAGATCAATCTCAGGATATAATTAAATGACAGTGTCTCCTGAGGAAACAGGAAAATGTACCCCGGCTAGCTAACAAGGGCACCCCGGGGGCTGGAAACTGGACATGACAATAAACTATGTATTGGGGGAGGGGCAGGTTCCAAGACACAGGCGGGACAGGGCGACCACTCACAGGTCGGAGCTGACTTGCAGGCTCACTGCAACGCCCATCCCGCCCCCTTCCCCCAACTTCTTTTTCCCTTGTTCCCTTGGAGTTTTGGTCTCCAAGCAATCAGTTTGGTGTTTTTATTTCTATGCTCCATTTTAAACCGCATTTTTTAAAAAGCGCTTCTTGAAAGGCGAAGATTGGGGGAAGAAATACTGAGGCTCTTAAGAGCCCCTGTCTAGCTGCCAAAGCATTGTTTTAGTCAAATGTCAAATGAAAGGGGAGAAGCAGAATGATGATTTTATTTGAATTGCTTCCAAAGAAAAGTAACCTCCAGCTAAACTTGAGGCCCACTCTGCTGGAAACCCTGGCATGTCGACAACAGAAATGGAAGCAGAAAATTGCATCTTCCAGAAAGCATGGTATCAAACGGGAGAAACCGCAAGGAGCGATAAGCTTCAGGTCCCCGCGGCTCGGGATGTGTTTTAGCCTTTTCTACTTACCCCACTGAAAATGAAATTACTTAGAACTCAGCCTTCCCTTGCAGACGACTTTTGGAAATGATTAAAGGTTAACTCTCTTGTTTTAAGTAAAAAAACAATGTATTAAATTTCAGATTTACTGAGATGAAGGGGAAAAAAAAAAAAAAACAGACAATGAAACAAACATCCAAAACTTTAAAGCTAAGGAAGGCTAGGTAGGAATGTAGCTCAATGTTGGGGCATGCACTTAGCATATGCAAGGCCCTTGGTTAAAATCTCAGCCCCCATTCTATGACAACCCCCATACAAAACAAATACAGCTAAGAGGACTCCAGGCTGTGGGTAGACAGTCCCTCCTGGTGCACACGAAGCTGTGCCCCAGCTGCCTTAGCTACCCTAAGTACCCAGACTCCTCAGTTCACGATGTCCGGGATGGCTGCAGAGAGATCCTGGACAGTAAGCTCATAAATTAACAGCAGCCAACAGGCATCCAGGCTGCTCACCACTCTAAGCTCTGCCTTCGAAGTTTTCAAACCAAGCTGAAGGCAGATCTTTTTAGTGGTCTTTATCTTTGGCCATTAATCACATTTATTAGACACTCCAGTGTGTTCTGTGATACACACTGGAATAACAAATCAAACAGGCTTTGCCTCCATGGGATGGCCAGAGTTTGTGTGTGTGAATGTGGGGATGGGGTCAAGCCACAGGTGGCATTTGTGGCAGCTGGGCCAGCCCTTCCCCGCCCGCCCTCCCGAGCCTGCCCCTGCCGCCATCTTACTCCAGATCTACCTTCACTCTCCATCCTCTCTGAGCTTACGTGCTGATGGCTGCAGGCCATCAGGAACTTGGCACCAACCCACCCCACTATCTCACCTACTTCACAAAGATTTTCTTTCTCTGGTGTCCCGGAGGGAAAAAAAACCTCAGGTCCCACCTCTGTAAGAAAATGATGCTAGTGTTACAGGAATGAGGGACTTGTGTTGTTTTTTTTAAAAAACATTATATTATTATTATTATTATTATTATTATTATTATTATTTTAATCTTAGGTAAGGCTTCATTATGTAGCCTCGGCTGGCCCTAAATGTAGATCTTCCTGCTTCATCCCCCTGAACACTAACATTGTAAACATGCATGGGCCATCATGCCCAGCTTCTGAGGTCGCCTCTGCAAGAGGCCCATGCAAAAGAACGTGATGTCTGAGCTGAGTCTCAGGGTGGAACTCACATCCCAAACAAAGAAACGAGCACGCTAGTGGTGGGACACGTTGTTGACATGCTGGAGTCGACCCACGTGAGTAATAAGACATTTATGGAGCACTTGCTTCAGTGGAAAGGGCCTGGCACACAACAGGAATTCACTTATGGCATAAGTGAAATATTTATTATCATTTTTTGTAACTTTTGCGTCTAAATCAGCAATCACCCTATAGGAAGACGAGCCAAAACCAAACAAGCAAGCCACTAGGAAACACGCTCTCACCTCCCCTCAAACGCCAGTGCCTTTTCTTGTTTTGTAATCAAAGAATGAAAGCGGGGGGGGGGGGTGGGGGGGGTGGTTGTGCTGGACCTGGTCTTTTATGCCACAAACACAGATGCCAAACCCCGGGCCAGCCGTCTGGTCTTGATTAAGGTTATTTTCTTTTGTTACATTCCTTCAGGAGGAATGAGGAACGGCAGTGGGGATAGCAGCTAAAGGTTCCCTGAACGCAGCTCGCAGAGAAAACTCGATGCTGGAATAAAATGCTGGCGTAACCTGGGCCCTCTGGTTTCCTTCTGAGCTTTCTCGAAGCCTCGTCTCTCCCCAGATTACTCCTCAGCTCCCTGTGGGGGGACTCAGGGGACTTCTGGTCTTAAGTGACGTGGCTCACACCCATCTTCTCTCCATGAAGCTACCAATGCGGTCCACTCTGCCATCCTCCAGCTCTCCGGGGAACTTCTCCCTCCCTTCTCCGGCTCCCACGCCAGCCCTTCTGCCTGTCCCGGGGACACTTTTGCTCTTTTGCTATTTGAAGCTACACTCGCTCATCTGCTCTCCTGACTCAGACAATACCTGGACTGTTCACGACCTCACCCACGGCTCACACCGTCACTCTTCTCGACCTATCCTGCACCACTGCCTCTGTCTGCTCACACCCAAGGGACCCTCCAAGTGATGGTTTCCCAGAACCGACTTCTGCCTGTTTTCCCCACATGCAATGATACTTTAAAGCAGAGGCTCTGTTAAGTTTATTCAATTTGCATCCTAAATGGGTACTTTTACAGTACTCGGCACATGGAGATCATGACAATAGCCATTAAGTGGGTGTAAGGACTGTCACCAGGACCATCACCTCCAATCCAAAGAGCCCCTAGCATGGGCACTGCCAATCCCCATAATCCAAGTGAGTTAGTTAAGTGAGGCTGGCCAGCAGCATGGTACCAGCTCCCAAATGCCAGGCTGGCATGGCATAGCAGTGATGGCTGTAATCCAGCCCTCAGGGAGACTTTAGACAAGGCTGGGGTTGTGAGAGAAACGGGAGTTCCTGGCCATTTCCACACAGGACCTAAAGCCTTACCACATAGTCAGCATCTCCTTCCAGAAGGTTCTCAGGTTCCTAAATGGGATATGCTTGCTTAATACATTGCTACGTCTAAAAAGATTTTATGTATGTGAGTACAATGTCAGTGTCTTCAGACACACTACAAGAGGGCACCATCAGATCTCATTACAGACGGTTGTGAGCCATCATGTGGTTGCTGGGATTTGAACTCAGGACTTCTGGAACAGCAGTCAGTGCTCTTAACCGCTGAGCCATCTCTCTAGCCCCACGTCTCTACTTTTTATTCCTCCCAAATTAGGTTTCTACATCAAAGGCCACCTGTATTTCTCCTGGTGGCTACCACATTAATCATTCTTTCATGACCTGGTTAGGCCTGGAAACCCTGCTAATAAAGTTCTTCTCAAAATTCTACCATTAGGAGTTCATTTGGGGTGAATGCATCACCTCAGAAGAAGATCTGAAAGAACAAAAATGAACTTAAGAGGCAAATAAAAACTTGAGGACAAAAATTCACAGACTATCCACATATTGTCAAATTATCACCTGCTTAGAAAGGCACTGGGATCAGGCAGTTTCGTGGAGAGTTTCTAATTTCTAAGGAACAATAATTATCGTGCTATTTAAATTACTCTAGAGCCCAGAAAAATTCTACAGAAAGTATGTATTATTTCAGAAATTAAAAACATACTAAATGCATTTAACTTTCAGGTTTTTTGAAATTCTTTTTATTTATGTGTATGTAGTGCATGTGTGTGTGTGTGTGTGTGTGTGTGTGTGCATGTGTGTGTCTGTGTGTCTGTGTGTGTGTACCACGTGTTAGTGTTGGGTCCCCTAGAACTGGAGTTACAGGTAGTGTCAAGCCACTCATCTTGGGTGCTGGGAACTGAACTTCCAGTCTCTTGGAAGAATAGCAAGCACTCTTAACCACAGAGCACTCTCTTTGGTCCCTAAGGTACATTTATAGACAACTGGTTTCTTACCTTTACTTATCTGGGAATGTACACATGCATATGCATACATGCCGGATATGCCATGGCACATAAGGAAGTCAGAAGAGAACTCGAAGGAGTCCTGCCCTTTAGAGGGATCCTCAGGATCAAAGCTGGGCCATCAGTTTGGCGGCAGGCAGGCATTCACATCCACTGAGAAACCTTGATGGCCCCGCTTGCTTGTTTTAATAGCAGCGGGTGGGGAATGATGACAACAACTGTGAAGATGGCTCAGTGGTTAAAGCACTGGCTGCTCTTCCAGAGGACCTGGGTTTGATTCCCAGCACACCCATGTGGCAGCTCAAACCATCTGCAGCTCCAATTCCAGAAGACCCAACACCCTCTTCTGGTTTCCATGAGTATCAGATATATACATGTTATACATACATACGTGCAGGCAAAAAAACCTACACACATAAATAAAATTAATGTGTTTTTGTCTTGTTTAGTGAGACTAGGTCTCACTACGTTGTCTTGGCTGGCCTGGAACTCACTAAGTAGATGAGTCTAGCCTCAGACCCACAGAGATCCATCTCTGCCTGTGTCTCCTGAGTGCCGAAATTAAAAATGTGTGCCGCCATACATTTCTTAAAATAAGATTAGAAAGATCTGCTATCTTAGAACTCATATTGTAGTCCAGGTTAGCCTTGAACTCCTACCTCTGCCTCTGGAGTGCTATGATTATAAGCATGCACCACTATATCTATCCATATATAGTTATTTGTAATTGACATGTAACTGTATATATTTAGGATATTTATTTATTTATTTATTTATTTATAATGTTATGGAATACAGCCATACTCTATGGCCCACACTGACCTGGAACTCAAAATTCTCCTGCCTCTGCTCTCCTCTGTACTAGGGAAACAGGCATGTACCATGATGGCCAGTTTTAAGATTTTTTTTAAAACTATATATCTTCTTTGTTTTTAATTATGTATATGTGTGTGTGCATCTGTGTGTAAATGTATGCTGTAGGGGGTGGTTCTGATTGTGAACCCTGAAGGTCCTGTCCCCCAGTTGGTTGTTAAAAGATCAATAAAGATGCTAGTGGCCAATGGCTAGGCGGAAGAGGCGGGACTTCCAGTTATCCTGCAGGCAGGCAAGCAGGCACAGGAGAGAAAAAGATTTTGCCAGCCAAGTGAGATCTCAGGTTGAGTGGCCATTGGCAGCTTCCCCAACTGGGCTTGGGGTAGCAGGCAGGAGATTAGAAACATAATTAAGCTGAGGGCAGGCTTGGGGTGCCGAGCTAGGACTAAAGGTAACTGAGCAAGCCAAGTTGCGGGCAGATGCAGAGATGCTGAGCTGGGAGTGAAAAGGAGGGTGCGATGGCCCGGGGAGGCTTAGGAGAGCCCGGCCCCCGAGCAAAGCATATCAAAAATAAGACAATGTGTGTGTCTTTCATCTGCTGATCCGAGGGAACCTGGGTGGAGCTGGTAGCCAGGAGCTTACAGCAGGGTAGCAGGAACTGCACACTACAGTACACATGTGAATTCAGATGCCTGGAGACCAGAACAGGGTATCAGACCCCCAGAGCTGGGATTATCGGTGTCGTCAGCCTCTGCATGTGTGTGCTGGGAATCCATCTTGGGTCTGCTGGAAGAGCAGGGTTTGGCTTCCAGAGAAGCACTATTGAGAACGGTGTGAGCCAACCAGACTCTCCCTGGGTACTAGGCAGGTGTTAAACACTGCTAAAACATCATTAAAATCTGTTAAAATAGCTGCTAATAATGTTCCTTATGTGTACATTCTAAGGACTCCCGAGGAGCATTTTCCTTAAATAAGGAAAACCTTGGATTATTTGACTCCCTAGTCAGTAGCTGACAAACTCTTCCTTCTTCAAACTACCTAGAGTAAAAAACTATCAGTCTAACAGTCAGCCAGGCTAACCTATGCCACCAGCCATCTGGAACATTCTACCAATGCTTTGAGGCAACTGTGTAAAATGCTGCAGTTGGGGTGCTCTGGCTGAAAGCATGGCCTCAGCCTGGACTGTCCGAACAGTCTACTCCATCTTTTGGCTGTCACGAGCCCACATGAGCCATGCCCATTTTAGACAGAGAGGAGGACTTGCCCCTAGCTGAGCAAGGACTATGGCTGGTAGTAAGGCCCTGACTTGTCCTCGACACAAGCCTTAAGTCACTGTGATCGGTGCTAGATGCAAAACTATGATTGGACACAACAAATGGCTAATTGGTCCAGACATCCCTTCTTGGGCTTACATAAGCAGGCTGCTTAGGCTGGGGGTGGGGTGGGGTTCGGGCACTCTTCCTACGGGAACATCAGGTCTGTGCTGTGCTGTGTGAGGTCAACTTGACCCAACTAAGAATCACTAGGAAGAAGAGTTTTATGAGGAATTATCTAGATCAGTAGATCAGAGAGGCCTGTGGGGGATTCTCTTGATTGCTAACTGAGGTGGGAAGACCCACTTGGACATGGCCCTGGATATCTGAGTGAAGGAAGCTAGGGTCGGCAAGATGGCTCAGTGGGAAAAAGTGCTTGCAGCCAAGTGTGACTACCGGAGTTCAATCCCCGGGGTCCAGGTGAGAAAACAAGAGAACTGACTCCCCCAGGTTGTCATCTGGCCCTCCCAATCCCCAATCTTCTCTCTTCTATGCCTTCCTCATACATGCACACTAATAAACAGCTTTTTAAATGGTGAACTAGGTAGGTGAGCACACCGCCCCCAGGGCCTGGATTCCACAAAAAAGTTCGCCTCGCCTGGTACAGTGCGAGCTGCACGTGGCCGGGACCGCTGCTGCAGCCATTCTGGGGGCTCGCCTTCAGAACCCCCACCTAAGCTTCCAAACAGCCCAGCACGTGTTCCTGCCCAGGGCACAAAAGAATCTGCAACTGCTCAACAGCTGAGGGGGTCGGCCGGCTACACAGGTCTGGGTCCCAGTGCCTAGCTGACAGTCCCCAACGCTGGTACCCAAGCCAGGCCCAGGCCCTGGCCTCCCGGTAAGCGCTGTTTTCCTGCTGAAGAATCATGGAGGCAGAGGTCAGCTGCTCAGCAGCTAAAGGGTAGCAGCCGCTGTCAGCCTCAGGCCCGCTCAGCTGAGCCTGTCGGGCAGCACACACGCGGCACGCCTACCTCCACAGACTCGGTTCTCTCTGAAGACTCATCTGTCCACAGGGCCCCTCCCGGGGGTTGCCTGAGCCAGAGCAATCCAAGTATCTTCCCCAACAGCTCTCCAGTATCCTGACACCCAAATGCTGTCTCCACAAGGGCAAATACTCTGTTACCTGGCAGTGGCCACTCACAAGTGAAGGGACAGCTCTACAGTTCAAGTACGGCCAGGCGTGAAGAAAGGAGGCAAAGGCAGAGCCATTGGGGTGTGCACAGAGGCAGGAGAGTGGAAAGCTGACAGAAAGGGCCCGAGAGGACAGTCTGCCGGCGGGGCCCTCGTCCCCAGCAGTCAAGGACCCAGGTTCTCAGACCTGAGGCTGAGCGCGAGCGGGTCAGGACACGGGAGGCTGGCCCGGGAACTAAGAGCTGTTCTGGCTGCTGCTTCTCCAGCACAAATCCACAGTTCATCGCGGGAGAGGGGGGGCAGTGCTGGAACCTGGCGTTTGAACAGCTCTTGCCTACCCACAATTCTGTGATCTCCCTCGCTCGCTCACTCACTCTTCTCATCTTTTTTTCCTTTTTCTTTTGAGACTCACGTAGCCCAGGCTGGCCTCAAATTCACTATGTAGCTGAGGATGACCTGGAACTCCTAACCCTCCTGCCAGATTACAGACATATTCCACTGTGCCTGGCTGATTTTTAATATTTTTGTGGTAAAATACACACAATGTAAATTTTTACCATCTTCGCTATTGGGGTGTGCACAGCTCAGTGACACCGGGTACACTCACGCACTGCCATCTGCTCTGGAGCGGTTCATCTTCCCAGCCAGAAACCCCATCCCCACGAAACACTAACTCCCTGCTCCCCGGCTTCCCTGGCCCCTGGCAACCCTCAAGCCTCATTTCATTTTAAAACCCAAACATTCAAAGACCAAGGCTCATTCACACTTCAGGCGTAAATTAATTTCACCTGCTAAACATCTATCACTCAAAAAAAAGAGGCCTGCCTGAGCTAAGCAGGCGGGGCTACAGTTACAGGCAGGCAGTGTGGCTGCCTGGCCTTTAAACAGAGATGGGGAGATGAGAAATGGGCTGCTTCTTGAAGTGAGCCCAGGGCTCTGGGAACAGTTGGGGTCTTCAGGTAAGGACCCAGAACGCTGAGTGCTTTCCACCCAACACTGTCTCTACTAATCGGGGGCACCGAAAGGGGAAAGGGGGAAGAGTATATTTCAATGATACAACACTCTCCCTGGATTTGAGTCTGAGTAATACAGACACACTCTAGAGAGACAGAACAGAAATCAAAACAAAACAAAGCAAAGCAACTCCGGAAAGGTAGGTGCCAGCGAGCTGTGGCCTCCTAGAACTCAAAACCAGGAATTCCCTGCGCAGTGCTCTTGACAGCTGGCCGAGATGCACCTGCCTGACCATGTCAATCACGACAGGAGTGTGCGGAGCCTGACTGTCCCAGGCAGCGAGCGCATCCAGACAGCTTCCCAAGTCCCCAAATCTATCTCCCCCCCAACCCCCCCGGTAGTGCATGCTACACAAGAATTCTATCATTAAGGGGTGGCCTCAGCCTCATGATTTCATACAATACGTCCCAAACCCAGTTTCCCCTCCCTCCTCTCCTCCCAGTCCCAACCCCACCTCCTTCACCTCCCCCCCCCATTCCCTCTCCCTCAGTTTCCCTGCAGAAAAGAGCAGGCCTCCCAGTGCTAGCAAATGAACACAGCATGACAGGATGCAGTAAGACCAGGCGCATCATATTAAGGCTGGACGAGGCCACGCAGTAGGAGGAAAAGAGTCCCGAGAGCAGGCCAGAGAATCAGAGACGCCTCCACTCCCTGTCAGGAGTCCCACAGAAACGCCAAGCTATGCAATCGTGACATATATGCAGAGGACCTAGTGCAGACCCATGCGGGCTCCCAATGGCTGCTTCAGTCTCTGTGAGCCCCAATGAGCCCGGTTTAAATGACTCTGTGGGCTGTGTTCTCCTGGTGTCCTCAACCCCTTCTCTTCAGAGCTTAGAAGTCTTTCACCTTTTACTAATTTTTTTTTTTTAAGCGTGTTCATATTCCAGAAGTCAGCCCCATGTTCACCTTTCTCTAAACCTTGCTCCCCTCAGTAAATTCTGCCCTGGTTCCAGCCGCTGCAACAAGGATTTCATGAATACTTTTATTCCCCAGGGAGTCCGTGTGAGGGTGGGCCTAATACCCAACACAGCAAAATCCACCATTCTAGTCTCCAGTGTGTCCCAAACACCGTTTTTTCTGGCTAACGCTGATCATCTCTTTGAATATTTTTGCTCCCATCCCCCCTCCCGCGACCCTGAACATTGAATACTGGCAGCAGCTTCTCTTTTGAAAAGAGCCCGTTTTCCACAAGGAGGTTTTAATTACTTAGGAGTTACAACAGAGCTGCAGCTCAAACCTGTCTCAGCAAAATTACAAATGACTACCTGTCAGGAACCTTCAGGAACGCTTGAGGCTCTTAAAGAGTCAAGACAGTGTTACAGCTGCAGAGTCTAGGCACAGCTGCTAACTGGGCATTTTACACACACACACACACACACACACACACACACACACAGACTGACAGCATGGTCCTATAGACTCCTGGTACAGAACCTGGTTCTGGACAATGAAAAGTTGTACGGGGCCAGATCTTGTCTGTCTTTTCCCAATGCTATTAGAAACTATTTCCTAGACCATAGGAGGGCAGGGTGATCTGATGGGGGTGGGGCGTGGAAGGGGAAAGAACGGCAGGGGCAGGCAAGATGGCTCAGTGGGAAATGCATCTGCTGCCAAGCCTGCCAACCTGAGCCCGATCCCGGAGATCCTGCAAGCTGGCCTCTGGCCTCCACAGGCATGCCCTGAGGAGAGTACACGCCACACACACACACACAGAAAGAGAGAGAGAGAGAGAGAGAGAGAGAGACAGAATTTGTAAACTACAGCCTTTTAATGCCTGCACTTGGGAGGCAGAGACAGGTGGATTTCTGTTGAGTTCAAGGCCAGGGCAGTCAAGGCTACATAGAAAGACCCTGTCTAAAAGCAAAACAAAAGCAAAAAAAAAAAAAAAGAAATGATGGCTAGTGCTGTTGCTCTGGGGGAGGGGGAGGGCTGCTACCACAGAGCCTCCACAGTAGTCGGAAGCTCCTGGAGGCAGAGAACAAAAAGAAGGGAAATAAAGAAAAGAGAGAATACAAAATTTCAATGTAACGCCCAAGCACAGGGTTCCAGACTCAATCCCAGCCCTGAAAGTAAAACAATGAAAATAACGCCCAAAGTCAGCCCCGCCCACCCTGTCAGCCCCGCCCACCCTCACCAGCCTCCCTTCCGCGGTAATGCCTGCATGAGTCCTTCATCACCTAGAGTCTCACCAGCCCCATCGTTTGTGTTAACAGTTAATTTCTCTGAGGAACTGGGCTGCTTGTAACTGAACAGGGGAGGGGTGGCTAAACCACACAGGTCAAGAAAAACCACAGAAGTACACGGTAGCCAGACCCCTAGAAGAATGACTGAATGCAGAGAGGACTGTGGGAAGAAGCTAAAGAGGGGGCAGATGAGGAGCTTCCACGCGTGAAACACTACACAAATGTGTGTTTATGAGCCTATGGTGTAGTGTGTATGCCTGTGTGCCTGTATGTGTGTGTGTATGTATATGTGTGTCTATGTTCAAGTGTGTGTCTATGTATATATGTACATTTATGTGTCCGTGCCTGTCTCTATATGTGTGTGTCTATATACAAGTATATGTGTGTACATATGTGTGTTTCTATGTGAGTGCAGTGTAGCATGTTTGCGTGTCTATGTGCGAGCGACTGAGTGTGTGCATCCGTGCATGAGATGGAGTGTGTGTGTGTGTGTGTGTGTGTGTGTTAACAATTCTTTTACAAGCGACATCTAACTACCTCCTCTTGAAGGCATGCAGGGTTCGTGATATATCTGATTTCATGAGAGAAGCTGGCAATGAGAGTCTTAGGGAGCGCCCCTGGTCAAGACAGAGACATAGCAGGTAGGGTGAACTGGTAAATACTGAACCCCACGCACCCTCGAAAATCACTGGGTTATAACCCTATTAACAGAGGGAGCGCTCTCTCTGTGCTCAGAACAACTTTTGTTCTGTCCATTGCTCAGCTAGCTCAACAGTACTCCTGTTTGGTTTGGTTTGGTTTGGTTTGGTTCTGAGACAGGGTTTCTCTGTGTAGCCTAGCTATCCTGGAACTGAGCTGATCCCCAACTCAGAGAGATCTACCTGCCTCTGTTCTCTGAGTCCTGGGATTGGTGTGCCCCCCAACTACCCTCGACATTACTCTTTTTTTTTTTATTTTTTTATTTTTTTTGGTTTTTCGAGACAGGGTTTCTCTGTGTGGCTGTCCTGGAACTCATTCTGTAGACCAGGCTGGCCTCGAACTCAGAAATCTGCCTGCCTCTGCCTCCCAAGTGCTGGGATTACAGGCATGCGCCACCACGCCCGGCTTCGACATTACTCTTAATTTCCCTTGGAAAAAAAAAAAGATTCCCGGTGTGCGGCTTTCTGTACAGAGACCCCTAAACCAGGAGCCGAGCATCCCTCCAACCCTGCACTAGGACCAGCCGAGTAAATGCAGTGAAGATTCGTTTTTAGGATGTTTGCAATTCACACTTACTTTTCATAGAGTAAAACTGAGGCCTCGCCCTGGTGAACCGTTGTATGTGCCTCGTCTGGCTTGCACGATGCTAAGAAAAATCCTAACCTGGACAACAGCATGTAAAAATTAACTGACTGCAAAACAAGAACAGATTTTACGCTTCGACGGGGTCCTTACACCACTGGGTTCTTGCTGCTCCGTGGCAGTGATCAGCTGCAGGCGAGTGCTGCAAAGACTGCCCTTGGGCTGGCTTTGACCCTCGTGCACACGCCCAGGTGTGTGTGCCGCGCACACTTTCCGTGACCGCTTGGCCCTCTACTGGCATTTGAGTTGGTGAGCCCTGTGGGAAGATGTCGGTTCTCACCATTCAATGAGTTCGGTTCACTGCTCCTTTGATCTGTGCCGTAAGCTCCGGCTTGATCATCTCTCACTTTTTGGGTCTTGCGTTTCTCTTCACAGTGAGACGCTGTCCACAGACACTGTCCCAGTTTTGCCCTGTTGCCTCCGCAGCCTCTGGTTAGCTTAATCCTCCCAATAGTCCAGGAAGGCTGGGCTTACTGTGCGCAGTGTGAGGGAGATCAACCAGCTAGCAGGAACCAAAGCCAGGATTTCAACTCAGGATCTGGGTTAATCCCAGTTTCCCACCACACCTTGTGCCCCTCGGCCCCTGTAGGCAGCCCCGACTCAGGGTGACCCAAGCGGAAGAGGCTGACACGCAGCCTGGAAAGCAGCTGGGCCGCTCTGGGAAGAAGCCACGTTTGGGATCCTTGCTTCATTTCCGTTTTTAATCTTCTTAAAAAGAAACAAAACCGTATAGTAGTGTTTCATCCAAAGACAGCTGATTCTCATTTACACTAAACCTATGCTGAACTCACACACTACATTTTAAAAGTTCTTCACTCAAAGATGCATTCTGTTCTGTAAGGTCTCCTTGGTAACGCTTTTAAGTATTCGGGCAAAAATAAATAAAGGAAAATGCTTGAACCAAATCGGTGACTGGAGTTGGAATGGAAGCCGTTGGAAAGTCACCTCCGCAGAGTTCCAGCGTGAGGGAGGACTGTGGAACAGGAAGGGTCAATCTAGAACGCCCGGGACCTTGAAAGTCCCAGGGGACCAGGTAAAACACATGGCTGAACTTTAAGTTGTGGGGGGAGAGTCAGGCATGATGACACACACCCATAATCTCAGCACTTGAAGACGGAAGCAAGAGGATTAGGAGTTTCGAGGCCAGCCCCCTCACAAAGAGGGATCCTCTCAAAATACTACAGTGTTGAAGACCAGACACCCGGTCAGAGACAACGAGGGCAAGCAGAGCCAGGTGCGATGGCACACCTCGAATCCCAGCACTCGGGAGGCAGAGGCAAAAGGATCTCTGTGAGTTCGAGGCTAGCCTAGTCTACATAGTGAGTTCCAGGACAGCCATGAATATACAGCAAGACCCTGTCTCAAAAACAGAGGGGAGGGCTGGAGAGATGGCTCAGCGGTTAAGAGCACTGACTGCTATTCCGAAGGTCCTGAGTTCAAATCCCAGCAACCACATGGTGGCTCACAACCACCCGTAATGAGATCTGACACACCTTTGGTGTGTCTGAAGACAGCTACAGTGTACTTACATGTAATAAATAAATAAATCTTAAAAAAAAAAAAAAACAGAGGGGAAAAGGGAAAAGGTGGGAGGGGAAGACACCCAGTCTCCCCTGGCTTCCATCCCTCACACCCATAGGTTGTGCACACACCACGCACACACCACATGCCCACAACTGCTATGGGTATAACCAGGAAAAGTATAAGCAGCGATGCAGTCACAGCAAAAAGGTAAGGAGAACTAAGTTTGATTTAGGTATTGAAGGTAGACAGGGAGACACACCGTAGAGACCTTAAGAAAGGACTCCGTCTGTCAGTCTAGCCTCCGGCTTCCTCTTCTTCCGCCATGGCTCTCATTTTTCTCAACCACTTTTGCGATCAAACTCCCAGGAGCTCTCGCGAAGCCTTCCGTCCGTGGCCGGCACCACTCCATCTTGCCAAGTTTCCCTTCTCTTCACAGTGCTCTCCAGAAGGCACCCCGGCCAGCAAGCTGCTCCTCAGGGAACCACCTGGGAAGCGTGCCCTCCGCACCTGAACCCACAGGTCCATGTGACCAGCACAGACTCCTCTCTAGCACTCTTGGAGGTCCCTCGGCAGGGACATCTCTATAGTCATTTTCTTTTCAGCTCCAGCATGGACCCCAGTCTGTATTTTCCATTTTGCTTTCTCTCCTGTATGGTAAGCACTTGAGGAAGGGAGACAAACACTCTACCTGCTCTCTTGGAAAGTCCAGTTTCAAGTCAGTTTCTGGAACTTGGGGCCTTGATCCTCTTTCCTTACTGGGCATGCTATCAGCAGTCTGTCTACAGATCGGGAAACTCTAATTCCTAACACTGCTCAGCTATTTCGTGGAGCTGGTAATAAACGTGGGGAAACGTGTTACCTAAGACGGAAAACACGCTTTACACTATATGTCATTAGCGGCCGCAGCTGTTCCCACTAAGACAGTAGGCGCTTCGCTGTTCTTCGGAGTGATTGGCTGTACGAGGTTGGGTGTGGTAAACTTCACTTCTCCTGCCAATTATGCTCTGTGGCTCTACAGGCTGTGTTGAGGACTCGGGCTGTCTGGTCACCATCTCGGCTGTCCACTCTGCGTGAGGAGATGGTGGCGGTTGTGTGACGGCCTCGACCTTTTCTGAGACTGCCACCCAACAGGAGGCGGATCCCCTTGCTCAGCTCCAAATGGAAGCAGGGGCGGGGTCGCAAGGCATGTCTGCTGAAGACCTCAGTACCCACCATCAGGATATACGGGAGGCAAGGTATGGCTTCCCTGCCCCTCCTTTTATCTATTTTAAGTTAGAGATAGCCAAAGGGCATCCGAGAGCCACGCTGAATGTGGTCAGAGGCCACAGGCAAAGGGCTCCTTGTTTCCCCAATAATAGCACATTTCCCGATAATAGCACAGGACCTAGGAGAAGTCAGCCACAGCCGGGCGTTCCCTGCCACTCAGCTGCTTGGCCCCGGGTCACCCCGCCCACTCACTTCCCCACCTGGCTGTGACAGATGGGTTCCTCCCAGAAGTCTCTTCCCCTTCTGCCCTTCCCCCCCCCCAAGAACTTGCATAGGGGGTTGTGATTCTCTTTGGTCCTAACCCCAGAGTTTTAGATATTCTTTTAAATGTATATTTTCTTTAAACTGTTTAAATTATATTTATGTGTGTGCACATGGGGGTATATGCAGGTAAGTGTAGGTACACATGCCAGGGGGTATGTGTAGAGGTTGAAGGGTAACTTTGGGGAGTCAGGTCTCTCCTCCCACCTTGTGGGTCCCACAGATCAAACTCAGGTGGTCATGAGTCATTGCACTGACCCTAAGTTCGTGTGTTCTTAGAAGGATCAGAGACTTTTAATACATCAGAACATGATTCTGGTGTGGGAAACTGTTCCTTTTCTATTTTGCTCAAGACCTATTTGTTCTTTTCGGGCTGGATCTGTAACAGAGTCACCCAGAGGGGCTGGGGCTGCTGCTCACTGGTAGAGCACATTGCCCAGGATGTCTGAGCCCTACCCCCACCCCCACCCCCACCCCCACCCTTAGACCCCGTGGGTCTAAGCCTGGCGGGCCTGTCAAGATGGTACATTCCTGGGTACCAACCCAGAGATTCTGATTCAGAAGGGAAGGTGGACTGGGCTGGGGTCCAAGACTTTGCAGTTTTAATAGATTCTCAGTGGTTGGTGCTGCTGGCCCAGGCGTTCAGAGCCCCCTCCCAGTGCCAGCACCGTGATCTGCCATGGAGGGTGATGGTTCAACCCATCTCTCCTGTCTCTGTTCTATATGAGGTTTCCAAACAGATTAAAAATGTCTTGTCTGCCTGTTGGTTTGGCTGTTGGGTTTTGAGGTAAAGGGGCATTCTATCTCTGTGTGGCCTGGTCAGGAACCGTGACAAGGGCATTCAGTTCTAAATTGCAAGGAGCCCGGATGCACACCACCGCATGGGTATGTATGTTTTATGACAGGGTCTTGGTGAATTGCTCACAGTGATGCTGAACTATTGGGTTCAAGTGACCTTCCTGTCCGGCTCCAGAGTGGCTGGGACTTCAGATGTGTGCCACTGCCTGGCTATAAAAAAAGTCTTTTTAAACAATCTAATTTAGTTAACAATAAAGCTTTAGTATAAGACAAAATGAAGTAGTTTTCTGTTTCTTTTCATTCCACAAAGCCACTATTTTTTTTTTTTTTTTTTTTTGATAGAGTGGGGTTTAGACAGGTCCTTATGTAGCCAGGGCTAGCCTTTAACTCCTGCTCCTCCTGCCTCCACCTCCTGAATGCTGGGTTTCCGGGTGCCCTGCAGCCACCACTGTTTAGTGTCATGGTTCTTATCCCATGTCCCAAGCTACTTCCGCCTCCGGTGCTGTTTCTCTGTCACTCCTTTTCAGCATTGTCTTAGTTTCTTTCCCCATGGCTGTAATAAAAAAAAAAATACTCTGATAAAAAACAATTTATGGAGGAAAGGGCTGTTTTTCTCTTTTTTGCTTGTCGGTTTTCTTTGCTTGTTTTTGCTCACAGCCCTAGGTACAGTCCATCATGGGGGCGGGGCAGGCAGCTGGAAGGGGCTGGGCACCTTGCCTGCAATGTCTAGAACCAGTGCAGCAAATGCATGCACAGCTCAGTTTCTTCTCTGTGTACGTCAAGGACCTCAGCCGGGGAAATGGCACCGCCCTCGCTGCAGGGGTCTTCCTACCGAAGTTACCAAAATCAAGATAATCCTGTCTACTTAAGGGCCTGTCTCCCAAGTTCTTTTAGATTTCTGTCAAGCTGACATAATTGATGACCACCCCTCACAAGCACTGTTCAGCAGGGTTCGCTCTGTGGCCATCCCAAATAAGGAACCCAGAGGGGATAACTAGCGGAGTACATCTCTGCATGTTTCCAGAGAAGTCTGGTGTTCAAGTCAGTGAGCTGAATGGGAGAGAGCCACCTCGGAGAGGACAGGTACCAACCGACACAGGGGCCCTGACAGAACAAACTGACTGGGAAGAGAGTTCTCTCCATCAGCTCCAGGCTGTCCTGTCTTTGGATTCTAGGACTCTCATAAATAGCGACCAGTTTTTTGAAGCTTCTCAGGGGCCTTTTCAACCTCCATAATCTAGTGGGCCAATGCCCCTAGCAATCCACTGTCTGCCCATCCGTACAGCCATGAGATGTACATAAAACAACATAAATTACATAAAACAACAAGAATTATTCATTCCAAGTCTCCTTCATCCTTCCTCCAACTGCCCACAAGAGTCTCCTACCACCCACCCATCCGTCCCAGGCTGGCCTCAAACCTCTTTAAAGATGACAACACTTCTTGGCACACAGCAAACACTGTCTTGCCACTGATAGGAAATAGTTAAGACTGTAAGGGAAGCAGAGAGGAAGAGCCAGGCTCTGTTGCCCAAACAGCTCAGTTCAATCTTCAAGACTAATTAGTGTCTGGAACCCCAGGTGTGGCGGTCCTGGCAGGGACACTGCGCCACTCCCTTTGGTAGCAGACTACTGAAACAATGGTCCCAGGGAGACTGGAATTTTCCCAAGAATCTCAAGCTGAGAGAACAAAAAGGCTGAGCCCAGTGTTAGTTAGTAAGGTCCCCAAACTGTCTCAAGAAAAAGGTTCAAAGTTCTGATAATACCAGACCACCTCGCAGGGGAGGCTACAGCCCAGACAGTAATGGCTGTCACCCTGCCTCGATCGCTTCGCAATGCGTTCCTCCTTGTGCTCTCATGTCAAGACCCCGAAGATGGACTTGGGGGTCCCTGGACCCCTTTATTTGTTCCTCTTCCTAATGTGGCCATATCTCCTGTTTCTGCCTCTCCATGTCTCTTGACTCGTTGATGGGCACACTGAGGAAGGGCGGCTGAGCCCGGCAGGTTAGGGCTGCCAGGGAGCAGAGTCTGACCCCAACAGCTCTGGCTTTCTGATTTTGTACTCCGGATTTGTGCTTATGGCATAGAAGCCAATTTCTTGTTGGCGAATACGCACTGTAAGACAGAGGCGGTTATGAAAATGATAAGCAGCAAGGAATAAATTAAATGACTGTTCACAGAAGAGGGAAAAAGGCACAAAGGAAGGAGGGAGGTAGACCTGATGCTCGCCGTGTCATAGGCATGGAGAGGAGGCGGGGGTGGGGGGCTGGGAGGGGGAAGGACTGATTTTCCAGTAGTGAGAAGTTCACGGCAGGACTGTTCTAAAGCCCCAGCCCAAATGAGGGCTGTACCGCCGCAGCCCAGCGCAGGGCAGAGCAGCCTTCTGCGCCTCTTCTGCTAGCACGAACTTCTTGCATGAGGACCGAGAGCAAACCCCCAGCACCTCACCGCCCCCCCCTACACAAAATGACTCACAGAGGGGCTTATCATGAAATTCCCCTTTCATCTGGGCCTCCCACCAACTTAAAACAATGCCTTGAAAACTCACTCAAGACCCCTACGGTAAATCCACATCCCCATTCAGAACGGAAACCTCTTACTAGAAAGCTGTTTATCCTGTGCTCTATGTGGTCAGCTTCAGAAAAGAAAAAAGAAAGGGAGGGGGGCTTCATTTAAGCAGCTTTTCCTAAAATAAATAAATAAAAGCCTCCACAAATACCAGGACATCGTCAATTTGGCCTGAATTCACAGATTCCGACACAGGCAGCCAAGATCTTCCGCCTCAAGCACAAACATGTTTTGCCTTTTATTAATCGCAAAATAAACAGATGGAGGAGCTGGGGGGAGCATGCCTCACTACACAGGCTGACAAATGACGTGGTGTTCGCAGGTTTCAATTAATTTTTAAGTAGGTATTTCATTTTGAACTTTATGATGATAAAAGTCATAAATGCAGGCTCCGGGAAATGTAGGAAGTGCAGTAAGAAGAAAACCAGGGGTCATGGTTGGAAAAGCCTTTGAATTAGCAACTTATGGTCAATAAAATCCCACAGCTGGCCAACTTCCAGTCCAAGTTAGAACATTCTTCTATCCCAGTTCCAGGGTTGGACGCCCGTCGCTGCTGGCTGTCACTCATCATTACGTCGTTCCTTGCTGTGTTTTTAAACCACCGCAGGACTCCACACCAATCCCCAAGCTTCCTCGGATTCTCGTGTAAAAGTTACCATCTCGGCTGTATTGTGTGGTCTGGGGAGAAACCAGAATCCTCTGGGCTTCAGAATCCTGAAAAGTAGGGTTTGGGGGTACCACTGGATTAGGACAGCACCGACTGAAGGCTACTTGTGGTCAGACAACTGGGGGTTTGGGGGTACCACTGGATTAGGACAGTGCCAACCAAGGGCCACTTGTGGTCAGACAACCAGCATGGAAGGCCATGAAAGGGCCGCTGCAAGGAGACTCGGAAGCTCTGAAGTCAGGTGGTGGGGGGGGGATAAGACATGGATGGGCCCGGGAAGCTTAGAAAGCCCTGGATGCTGCTGGGCTAGGCAGACAATGCAGGATTTGAGATGATGAGAATTAGTCCCATTTTTCAGGAAAAGAGCAGCTCTGGGTTCACTGCAGAGATCAGGCCCCTCTGCAGGTGAGCCGCCTGCCAGTTCATCTGCTGGGTTTATTGAGCATCTACGCCGTGGTAAGCTACAGAAGAGCTCTGTCTAAAGGTGCTGAGGGACGGAGACCCAGCGGGGTCCTGATTGTGGTGATCTTCCCAAACAAAGCCACTCTACACTCCACACCAGCTACGTCCTTCACGCCCACCCATATAAAACCACCATAAAACCAGATTAGGCCACGATGTCTTCCTCTTGCTTACATCTGTTGCTCTCCAACGTAGGACTAGAGTCTGCCACCACCACCACCACCCCACCCCCCGCATCATCAGCATGTCACTCAAATTCAGCCTATGACAGAAGTCACACATTTGGGTGTCAAGACTGTATGACTATTTGTCACTGGGGGGCTTAGCTAAAGCAATCTTTTTCTATTATACACATAATAAATTTCAAGGACTAGAGAGGTGGGATGAAGTGCTTGCCGTGGACTTAAGATCCTCAGAACACACTAGAAAGCAGGGCACACCTGCAATCCCAGGACTCCTACCATGAGATGGGGAAGAGGCAGGAGAATGCCCAAAAGACATGACATACGTCAAACAACAAAGGGTGACCCTGGCCACACTCCGTCTGAGGCTCTGGAACTGACGATGACCTGGGGTGAGCATACAGTGCACCACCAGGCCCAGCACTGGCTCCAGAAAAAGTCCTTCCTGTAACCAGATATGCTGTGTTCCGCATGGCACGCATGACCCAGAGATCCAAATCTCCCAGGCCCTAAAAACCAACAGACAGGACATGGCTGTGGAAGAAAAGGCCTAAACGAGAAACACGAGGAGAATAAAAGCAAGGAGAATGGAGGTGTCACCACACTGAACCCCAACTACACGAAGAGCCAAGAGAGAAGAACATTACAGACGCCTGGCCAACATGTGGTGCAAGCATGGAGAGGTGGCTCAGTGGGTAAGCTCTTGTTCCACAAGCGTAAGGACCTGAGTTCAAATCCCAGAACCTACCTAAAGCCAGATTCAGTAGTGTACATTTGTAATCTCAGCACTCCTACGGCAAGATGGGAGGCAGAGACAGAATCCCTAGACACTCATGGGTCAACTCGCTCACCATATCACCATATGCAGGAGTGAAGGGAACCTGTCTCAAACAAAGGGAAAGGGGAGGGGTGATGCCTGGACTCGTAGTCTAACTGCCCTGCCCCTGTGGTACAAATTAATGCACACCATCCACACACTCATACTCACACACACACACTCATGTACACACACTCACACTCATTTACACACACTCACACACACATACGCACACATTCACAAACTCTCTCTCTCTCTCTCTCTCTCTCTCTCTCACACACACACACACACACACACACACACACACACACACCAGAGCAGCTTTTTTTCTTTTAATCAAGCCTTAAAGCTACAGGCTGGATAGGTTTTCAGAACCCGTGGCTTATAGTGGCTTTTTTTCCCCTAACTTGCAAATATAAACAAACTAAAGTTAGATGCCTACAACTTTGTTTTTACTGAAAGAATATAAGTTCTAGAAATTTGGAGTTTCTCCCCCAAATTGCAGGACTTGGATTCAACACGTGCTTGCCCGCTGACAGAGAAGGGAAGAGAACAGCTTCCCAGACAGAGCACACCAGATCCCCTGGAGCTGGAGTGAGGAGAGGTTATGAGCTGTCCAACATGGGTGCCGGGAACCATGAGTCCTCGGCTTCGGGTTCCCTGGCATTTTGAAGCAGACCTACATCCTGCCCTTCACTGCACTTGTCTGGCTCGCTTGATATGAAACTTAATTAGAGCTCTCATCTTCAAGTTGAAGAAGGCTTAAGATTAATTAAGACGGACATGATTTTAACAGCTAATCAAAAGAAGGTCACTATGGAAAATAATATGTAGACTAATTTGCTTGACTGTAATATCCAATTCACAGGCTGTAATATGAATATCAAATAGTACATAGGGTCTGTGGAGATGGCCCAGCAGGTGAGAACATTTCTATGCAAACAAGAGGACCTGAGTTTGAATCCCCAGAATCCATGTAAAAAGCCAGGCCTGGTTCTGCTATACCTGTAACCCAGCACAGGAGAGGTGGGGAACAGAGACCAGAGGATTGCTAGTGCTTGCCGGCTGCCAGCTTAGCTCTAGGTTCAGTGAAAGACCCTGTGCCAATACACCACATACATACACTATACATATATACCCCACACACATATACTGTACATATATATATATATATACCACACATACCACACAATGTGTATATATACATATATATCACAGATACATATACATCACAAATATACACATTGTACACACATATAAACGTATATGTATGTATATATGTCATACACATGTACATACACGACAAAGTACATATATATACCACAAACACACCTATACATACCACAGACATGTAAATATACCCCATACACATACATACAGACACACCACACACATAAACATATACCATACACACACATACAATACACACCACAACACATGAGCATACATCATACATACCACACATATATACATAGACCACACACACAC
Source organism: Apodemus agrarius (assembly GCA_964023405.1). Taxonomy (NCBI): domain Eukaryota; kingdom Metazoa; phylum Chordata; class Mammalia; order Rodentia; family Muridae; genus Apodemus; species Apodemus agrarius. The sequence continues at coordinate 62,324,707 of OZ030015.1, forward strand.
ACACACACACACACACACAAACACATACACACCATCATGATGGCATATCTCTAATAAGAAAACCTGAAATTCTGAACATTTACGGGTATCTCCTTTCTGGGCTTGTAAAGTTTTAGCCTCTGGAATACTCAGAATTTGGGATTTTTCTGATCAGGGATGTTCATGCAGTCAATGACAGTATTCCCGGATACCAAACAAACAGAACCCAGAGATACTTCTAGGTCTAAGCCCTTCAAAATAAGAGATGCTTGATCTGTATATCAAAGTCTCTGTAATAATAATAACACAATTTTATGTTTTACTGAAAGGAGGGGGGCAGGACTAAGAGCATTCCACAGCGTTAGCGTCCAGAGCAAACCGAGGAGCCCGCGGTTTGCATCTCCCAGTCACCCACGGCTGCCTTGAAACACTCAGGGGACAAGGAGTACCTCAGGGTCAGGGGCCCTGATCTCCATGCAGTGAGCCGGAGCAGCAGCTCAAGGCAAACGGTGGGCAGAGGGTGGAAGGAAGAGCTGAAATATCCCCATAATCAGGAAGGACGCTGCTCCTCCGGGGTCACTGCCAGTTCAATCTGAATTCCTTCGGCACAGATCCACAAAGTTCCTGGGTCCCTCAGCCCTCCTCCCCAGCCCCAACTCACAGCAGCAATTTCCCTGTTCTCAGAACAGATTCCAGGGAGGTATCCTGGAGACAGACATCAAAGGAAGGCGAGCTGGCAGCCCCAAAACAGGTCATGCTGGCAGGGGAGCGCTAGAAGCCACATGAAAAGCTGAGCAGTCACGGGGTGCTTTATTTATTTTTTATTATTATTATTATTATTATTATTATTATCATCACTATTATTATTTAAAGAGCTCAGAAATGTCTCTCGGTTTAGTTTTAGTTTGAGGACAGCAGGAAACGGCTTTGAAGTCACACAGCCTGGAGCAGCACTTAGTGACAGGACAGCCAGGGAAGAAAAATGCTCATTCAGTGGAAAAAGCCAGAGGTATCCAACACTGGCTTACAGGCGGTCTCTCCTCGCTAAGTAATAACCCAGAAGCCTTGCGCTTGGTTTAAGGACATGAGGAAGGAAGAGGAATCACTGCTAGGTAAAGCCAACATAGCTGGGACCGGATCGGAGAGTCACCGGGCTCAGAAGGGCCCTGTGAAGAGTCACAGCCATGTGTATGGTTTAAGTACAGAGACCCCAGTGGATCCCCACTGATGTCCCCTTATTTGAGGGGCAAGCGATGCTGGGGCGGGCACTTGGCTGGCTGCGCGCTTCTGCTCTTGAGAGCAGAATCTGAAAGTAGGGAATGGAAGTGTGGTTACGGGAGGACAAAGAGCATGTGACCGGCGGCCAAGCCACAGGTCAGTGTGAAGGCTTAACACGGCCCCATCTCAGCAATCTCACAAACACAGAACAAAGAGAGCATAGACCTGTCGTCCCGGGACACACACACACACACACACACACACACACACACACCCATCAACACACACACACACACACACCCATCAACACACACACATACACACACACACACACACACACTCCCATCATCACACACACACACACACACACACACCCATCAACACACACACACACACACACACACACACACACACTCCCATCATCCCACACACACAGATTCCCATCACCACACACACACACACACACACACACACACACTCCCATCATCCCACACACACAGACTCCCATCACCACACACACACACACACACACACACACACACACACTCCCATCATCCCACACACACAGATTCCCATCACCACACACACACACACACACACACACACACACCCATCACTATACATACACACACACACACACTCCCATCATCCCACACACAGATTCCCATCAACACACACACACACACACACACACATCACCATACACACACACACACACACACACACACACTCCTATCAGGACTGTGAGATGCTGAAAATCTATGGGTATTAAGGCAGAAGGGGAGGAGGAAGAGGCACACCCTGCCTTTGGGCAAACCTGGAACCTGACAAAACTTTCCGGTTCAAGAAAAACAAACAAACAAACAAACAAACAAACAAAAGAACAATGAGTCCGAAGCTGCAGAAACAAATGCAAAAATAAGGCACAGAAGACACAACGAGCAGACCACCAGAAAATTTTTTCAAAAGAGTATGTTTGCTTCTACACTTAAAAAAAAAATGTTTTTTAAGCCAAATAAAATAAAATTATTAAGGGACTAATGGTAAATAGACCAATAAAAATGTAGCTAGGGCTGAAATGTAACTCCGCCGGAGCGCCTGCCTAGCATTCACCAGGCCGCAACAGCACAAGACATAACACTACAAGGGACAGCCGTGTTAACGGTGTTGGGTGTTGGGGGAGGGGGCAGGTTTAAAACAAAGCTAACACAAAGGATGACTGTAGAGAAAACAGAGCTGAGAGCGAGGCAGGAAAGAAAGCGGCATCAAAATCCCTTCTCCTCAGGGCTGGGGACCATGCCGGAGCCCTGCACACGCTGGGAAAATCCTCTCTCTACCCTGAGCTAGGCCTGACTCTGAAGCAGCAATTCGCCGAGGTGCGCACCCTCGCAGCTGAAGACATGTGCAAAGTACACACAGACATCTGTAACTGGCCCAGGGACAAGAGCGAAGAATGAAGCAGCCTTAGTTTTCCTTCACGGGGAAAATATTGAATGATCCATGGTGTGTTTATGTGGTGAAACACCCCGTGGTCATCAGAGAGCATCTTTCAGAAGAAGATAGTCCTGTGTGGAAACAGAATCAAAAGACACAGGTGGTCACGCATGTAAAGAAAAGCTGAGGGTGCTTTACCTCTAACAAGGTCTACAGGTCGTATGTGCGCATGGAATGTATATGTGCGTGCACATACATGAGTTTCAATTTTCCTCAATGATCCAATGTTAGTGCCTTTTTTCCCCCATCACCACACACACACACACACACACACACACACACACACACGGCCTGGAACTCGATACATAAGCTTACCATGAACTCACAGAGATCCTCCTGCCTCTGCCTCCCAAGTACTGGGTTTAACTGTGTTGTGTTAGTTATACCAATGTTAAGTTGTTTTGCTGCTGTTGTTGTTTTAAGGAAAATATCCTAATAAATGTTTTTATTTTAAAAAAAATGAAAAAGAGAGAAAGAGATTGGGACTACTTTAAAATGCAACAGGTCTATGGAAAATCAACTGGATTCAAATCAAAGGCAGTGTTCCTCATGAAGATGGGCCTGGGCCAATCACCCTCCCTTCGTGGGATGGCCCCTTACCGCCTGCCTTGCCTGACAATGCCCGAAGGCTCTTCAGAACCTTAAACAGGCCTTGGAGCAGGGTTGGAGCAGGGCCGTAAATCCACAGCGTGTCCATCCCACCCTGGGATTTACTCCGGGGTCAGCGGATCTAACCCCATCCTCCCTGTCCTGCACCAAACATACTTCACTGCTTTAAAATAAGCTGTCAATTTCTAAAGGTAAATATTAGGGTTAGCTTCTCCTTGGGCACCATAACTCTCTCTTGACTAAAATATTTGTGGATTTTACGTCTCTCAACTGAGGCATTTGTCCTGTGTGAAGGGACCCACTGAAAAACTGAATTAACTACCTGATTCCAAAGACTTCCAAAAGAAGTCACGCACAGGGAGAGGGAGGCTCCACAGAGACACGCTAGCCAGGGTTTCCTGAGCGCTTAATGAAGACCTAAAGATGCTCCAGCAGGGTCCAGAGATAGCCACCCCTCTCCCTGCAAGCCTCTTCTCCAGGATACACTTTCCACACTGCCTTGTCCAGTATCCCGACGCTGGCACCTCGTCACTAAGTCTAAGCTTTTTCCTCAAAAGAACATCCTTAACAATTGTTTTAGTTCATTCCCCAACTCCAACCCTGCGCATGCACAAAGAATTCAGAAGCAGGGCCGGAGAGTCGGCTCGCTCTTGCTGCATTTTCAGAGGCCCCAAGTCTGGTTTCCAGCACCCATGTCCGATAGCTCCTACAACTCCAGCTCCAGGAAGACCCCATGACCCCACCTTTGCCTTTGCAGGCACTAGCACTCACAGTCTAAAAATAAAGTTTTAAAGGCGTGGTATTGGCTGAAGAGACGGCTCGGTGGTGGAGAGCACTTGGTGCTCTTGCGGAAGACCCGAGTTCCAGTCCCAGCACCCACGAGGTGGCTCACAGCCATCTGTAACTGCAGTCGGAAGAGAGACCAACAGACTCTTCTGGCCTCTGTGGCACAACGCATGCATGTGGTGCACGTACACACACACAGCAGTTCGCAGTGTCACTTTAGTGAATGAATGTGGGATAGAGAGGTGGGAAAGAGGGCAGAACAGAGCAGTGCACGCTAAGCAGAAAGAGGCGGAGCTAGAGAAGCGGTGGCAGCCACAGGTATGGGAGTGAGGCTGTTGGACAACAGAGTTCGTCCCCATATAGGGCCAGCAGGGGTGGGGTGAAGCAACGTGGAACTCTCTCGTGCTCTACCCAGTGGCACGAGCACGTGGAGAAATGGTTCATTTTCAGGATGAAGCCTTTTCAAAAGACTTCCATGGTCCGTGCTGCAGCTGGGAGCCTTGCTAGGACCGGTGATCCCTGTTACCCCTGGCGGCCATGTCGATGTCCAAGGTCTGTGTTGCTGCTGGAAGCCAGGCTGAGTTCCATGGTCCCCGAGGCCGCTGTTGGCTGTGTGGATGTATGTGGCTCATGCTGCTGCCAGCTGCTAGGAAGCTTCTTTTGTAGTGGTGGTACCAATGACTCAGACGCATAACTGAGGAGAGACACTGAAGGCTTCCGTGACAATTTCTCCCCACCTCCAAAAGGGAGAAACAGTCCAGACAGGAAGCTATTGAAGAGAGTCCTTTAAAATTGTGATACAGATGCTAAAGTATAAATAAATAAATAAGGAATCTGTGGAATGCTCAGCCACAAATATATATCCCGCCCAAAAGTTAAAGGACTTCTGAAAAGAGAGAGAAAGCACAAAAATTGTAAGAGCCCGAGTTGGGAAGGATTAAAGCTAAAGTGTCATCTCAATATGTCAGGACCGCTGCAGAAGTCAGAAGAAGACATTGATCTTCTGTAACTGGACTTGGAGGTGGTTGTGGAGAACAAGTGCTCTTAACCACTGAGCCATCTCTGCAGTCCCAGTGAAAAGGAATGTATATGTATATGTGTGTGTGTGTGTGTGTGTGTGTGTGTGTGTGTGTGTGTGTGTAGTTTTAAAGAGACAGGGTTTCTCTGTGTAACAGAGCCCTGGCTGTTCTGGACTCACTTTGTAGACCAAGCTGGCCTTGAACTCACAGATGTCCGCCTGCCTCAACTTCCTGAGTGCTGAGATTAAAGATATGCACCACCATACCCAGCTTTCAAAAATAATTTTTTTTAAAAAAAGAAAGAAATTCTCAAAGAATAAAAAAACATTGTTTTTGTTTGTTTGTTTGTTTGTTTGTTTGTTTTAAGGAAAATGGTGACAGATGACCAAAAATTCACCAGAGGAGAACACTAAGAACTGCTGTCTCAACACACAGCAAACCGAGTGTTGATCTAGCTGTAGGCAGAAGAGCAAGGGTGTCTTTTTAAACTGTCTTTCAAGCCTGTGGTCTCATCCTGTGATGAGCTCCACCCTCTCCTTAGCCTCCCTAAGCAAACTGATTCACAACCAGCATCTTGGACCCTGGATTCAAGGCCCTTGAGGCTGCCTAAGCCACGCACGTGCAGGACCAATGCTCTGGCCTCTTTCCAAGTCTGTCTCCCACCTTGCACGTGTTCTTCTATTTCTCTACCCCTGACAATAACTTCTTGGGACCTGTGTTTGGCTCCTAGGTCTCAAGAGGACACCTTGGCCGTCCATTGAGCTTTTGTGACAAAGGCTTGCTTGGTTTTAGACGAATCTGGGACTACCACTCACTTCCGCTGCTTGCTAATGTCATGGCTTTGGTAACTCATTTCATTGCTTAGATCTTCAGCTACCAGACTGGGAAAGAGGAGACTGCCGCCATCTCCATCTCGAGACTGTTTGAAGAATCTGGCGCAAGGGACTATGTAAAGCCCTTGTTGTGGGTGCATGTTCTGGGGTGCTAGAACCCCAGCTTCTCTACAGAGTTCCCTCTGTGCAAAGCATCATTTCAGGAATAAATGTCTGGGGGAGGGGGAATCTCTGAGAATAGTCAAGTTCTAGCCACAGTTGAGGTGAGGCCACTTGTGAGCTCACGCTGAGAATCTCTCTAGAATGGATTTCCCCCATCCCCCTTTCCACTGCCCTGAGGGACAAGAGCCCCCCTCCCCATGCCTCTTCCTACACCGGGTCCCGCCCAGCTCAATGCCACCTGCTCTTTCTTGAGTATCTCCCAACCAGGTCGAGCCTTCTCTCCATAAGCAAGTCCATAAACTCCCAGGAAGCCACACCCAACTCCAGGATGTGTGTCTGCCTTCCTGTGCAGACCTCCACAGGCACCCAGATTACTGGGTACGAACTCAGAAGTAGGGCTTAAGGGCGCAACCACAATTGGGCCACCCAAGGAACAAGCTGGGACCTTAAGCTATTTGGTGCACACTCTGTCTGAAAGGGGAATTGGCTGTCTGCACCCAGAAATCAGATTTCACATCTTGTATGAATTTCCTTCAGAGGGCTGCCAGGGGCTGGTCAGTGGAAAAGCGCTTGCCACGAACACTGTGTGGGTTCAAATCCCCAGATCCTAGAAAGGCCGGTGCACAGCATGAGCAGTTATAATCCCCAAACTCCTTGGGAACATGGCAGGGGAGGCAGAAGGATCCTGGAAGCTCACCACCTGCCTGGCAAACACAACAGGAAAACAACAACAGCAACAACGACAACAACAACAGCAACAACGACAACAACACCCCAGAAATCCTGCCTCAAAGAAGGAAGAATAGCACCAGAAGCTGTTCTTTGTACACTGGCATCCACAAACACAGATGCATGCATGTATACACACAAATCCATAGAAAAAGAAAAAACAGCATCTCAGAAGATTGCACCTGCATTCGCGTAAGCTTCTCCCAGGGATGATGGACTCTCCCACCAATCGGCCCCAGCCCCACACTCCCCAGCAGCTCCTGACTTACCAGCTAACGAGTTTGCCAGAAGAGTTAAACAAGTGAACTGCTTTTTATTCCTGGGTTGCTCTCTCAAAGGTTAGACAACAGAAGATTCACTAAAAAGAATGTCTGCTTCCAGAAAAAAAAAAAAAAAAAAAAAAAAAAAAAAAACCACGAATAGAAAGACAGCACTGCCCTGTTTCAAAAGCACACAAAGACCTGTGTTAGCATGCCCACCCGGTTCGTGCACTGGGGTAATGGTGTCTGAAGCACGGTGCCCCGTATAGTTGGCCTTGTAGTACCAGAGGGTCTTTAAAGAAATCCTGCAGAACAGACAAGAGTGTCCTTACAAGTTAAACCCTTGGGCTGGGGTGTGACTGGGGTGCTTGTGTAACACGCCAGGGCGCCATTTCCAGCATTACACAGACCAAGGAGGCGAGAGGGTCAGAAATGTAAGATCGTCTTGTGCTATGCAGCAGTTTGAGGCCAGCCTGGCATGCATGAAACTGTCTTTAAAAAGCATGGGGTGGGGCGTGGGGGGTGGGAGTGGTGGTGGTTACAGCCTCAAAAACAGGAGTGCGTATCCAGGATGGAGGTATCCACACCCTTACACCCCACCCAACGATTGGGTCCAGCAGACCACGGTGGCAACAGCGTGCCTCTTCCTGCAGGGCCTGGGGGCAGCTCTCTCCCACCTGCCCTTGATGCCCCCTCCTCTTCACTTGAATCGTGGCAGTTCTGCCTTTGCACAGAAATGCTAGTCTTTGAGCCACGAGCAGCCAATCGGGAGCTCCTTTACATTAGGCCAGCAAACCACAACCTGGAAATGTCCTTGGGGTCCTGGGACCTTGGCTGTTTTCACCCTCGTGGCTGCTCAAAGGGCTCTTTCTTCGCTGCTAGGGACACTCCCTAGGACAGGGAGAGATGGTATGCGCTGAGGGAACTGGTCTAAGTAAAGGACAAGGAGCTGATGGATTCTGGGAGCTTGAAAGTTCAGAAGGCCATGTTCAATTGGCCAGGTCCAATTTCTGTGGCCATAACAAAATACCTGAGGCTGGGTTCTTTACAAAGAAAAGGTCTACAGTCCAAGATCAGGCAGATGCATACTCTGATGATACCCCACGTCCAGTCACAGCGAGCGACAGTAAAGGAGACAGTCACCTGGAGAAGTGGCCAGATGCATGCTGTGGCCTCACTTTGTAACAATCCACTCTCACTCCCACGAGACCATCAGCAATCCCTGCCCTGAGCATCGCTTCTGCTGTCGTATTACCTCACAGTGGGAACTGCCTCTTAAGGGTTCTACCACGGCCTAACTGCGCTACATCGTGGGTCACAGCACCAGCACAGGAGCCTTTGAGGGAACATCCAGACCAGGCAGCAGCCATCTTTAGAGAACTGTGGTTTTGAGTCACTTTCCTGAACTCCCTTGGGCAAGAGTCTGGCTGGTATGCTCACTTTACCCTTCTCCACCGTGGCCGAGAAACCCCTGACAAAACACAGGGGCCACATATCTCTTCTCCACCGTGGCCAAGAAACCCCTGACAAAACACAGGGGCCACATATCTCCTTCTCTTTCTTTTCTTTCAAAGAGTTAAAGAATTTTAATTACATGTGCGTGTCTCTGAATGTGTGAACATGATACAGACACCCACAGAGGGCATCGGATTTCCTGGAGCTGGAGCTCTAGGTGTTACGAGCCACAAGCCTGACATGGGTGGGAGGGACTGAACTCAGGTCCCCTGGTAAAGCTTCCAACCACAGAGCCATCTCTCCAGCTCCTATATTGGCTTCTCGGTTTTTGCTGTTGTTGTTTTTGGTTTTTCAAGACAGGGTTTCTCTGTGTAGCCCTGGCTGTCCTGGAACTCACTCTGTAGACTAGGCTGGCCTCGAACTCAGAAATCCTCCTGCCTCTGCCTCCCAAGTGCTGGGATTAAAGGCGTGCGCAACCACCGCCCGGCCTATATTGGCCTCTTGAATACCCCTCTACCATGCTCCCCCCTCCCCCAGACTTAGTAGTGCTTAGGGAAAAAAGAACAAGATGTGGGGGGAAGGTCCACAGCCCTGTGGTCCCACCACGCACTAGCTCAGTGGGCATACCTCTTAATCTCTTTGAACCTAATTTTACCTCTTCATAAATTGGGCGATGATAACTTTACTAGGATCCTTGCGATAAGTAAGACCATGTATGTAAAGTACCTTGTGACCCAGTGCCTAGTGCACAGAAGAGGCCTCTTTTAATGACACCCTTAGTCAGTTAGACAGTTCAGCACAACTTCGGGGCCAGAGTTCAAATCCTGGCTCCAACACTTGCCAGAATGATTGCAAAAATAACCAGCCTGACATTGCTTCACTTAAAGGCTGTGTGCAGACCGCTAGTGCATAGGAGGCATTGGACAGAGCAAGGATACCCTAGCCAAGGAAAGGCAGAGCCCCCTGGCTTACACTCATTTGCATAGTTACTCTCAGAAACCCCTCATTAATACTGCCCTGTTCTAGATCAGGAAGCACCAGAGCCTGTTAGAGACACATTAACAGGATGTATTGAGCTGCCCTCTGTGTGTGAAGGGGCCTCCTGGGTGCAAGGATGAGACCACGCTGCATTAGACTGACTAAGAGACCGTACCTGAGCTTCATCAGCAGACCCTAACGGCTTTGCTCTACTTGTGCCTGCAACTCAGAGAAGCCAGGGACTGGGCTCTAAGCCCTGCGAGTAACAGGGAACCAGCAGCCTGGGAATGCATATTTTAACAGCTCCCCAGGGTGCACTGACTCTTAGTCAGGGTGGAAATCAACAATTGATATTTCCTTTGAAACAAACACTTAAGGTAAACAGAGCAGGGTCCCCACCTGGCTCCCTACCTCTCCTGCTGGGCTCTGGGGCTGAGAGCTGTATTCCTTCCCCACTGCTGGGTAAAAGCCACACCTTGACTCTGGGAGAAACAGCCAAAGTGGGGGCAGCCTTGTCTTTTTCCTCCACTGGCCTACTCGCCATGACCCCACTTCCCTCAGTGCATTTGGAGCTGAGCTGCCCAGCAGGGCTTCCAACTCCCTGGCCAGCCTCCGGACTCCGGGCTCAGCCTGGTTATGGCTGCCGGGGTTCTACAGGCAGACATAATCTGTCCTTCAGCTAAGGCAACCTGCCCAAATACCCTTTAAGCACGGTCATTTGGCCTGCAGCTTGGAATGCTGAGTCTCAAGAACCAGAAGTCAGCCAGGCCAGGGTGGCAGAGGCAGGTAGATTTATGAGTTCGAGGCCAGCCTGGTCTACAGAGTGAGTTCCAGAACAGTCAGGGATACAGAGACCCTGTCTGGAACAACAACAACAACAAAAAGAACCAAAAGTAATTTGCCCCAAGCATCGGCCCTGCTTAGAACAGGAGGAGGAAAAGCTGGTAGCTTCACCCTTTCCCCTGAGTCAGGAAGAATCAAGGAAGAATTTCAAAATCTTTTTATACAATTAAAGAGCGGATCCGGTGGGGGGAGGGGAGTGGGCACAGAGATAGAGTTTAAGGTTTGCTATTTTATGCGCAAAAATAACTCGCAACGGGAAAGGCCTAGCAGGTATGGTTTTCTTGTCAAGATCTTATCGAAGGCAGAGACTGCGGCTGGTGTCTGAGTGGACAGCCCAGTAAAAGAACCATCAGGCTAGCGGGGGGTCTCACCCCCACTCCCCCTCCCAAGCAAAGAGTTCAGCAGTGTATTTCCAGAATGTTACAGTCTTGAATGATGGCTTTTAAATAATTCAGATTCTACTCTAATGAAGCGCAGAGATCACCATTAACTAGCTCTGAGCCACGGGACAGAAAATGAAGGGAGAGGGCTGAACCGGGGGTGGCAGGAGAAAGAACCAGATGGCATGGTGAGCAGTCCATCCGGCATGGGGTCCTACCCGTCCCACACCAGGAAAGTCGGCAGCTCAGGAAATCCACATTATTTATTTATTTTTCTAAGGTGGGGTGGGGTGGGGTATCTTAGAGTATAGCTCAGGCTACCCTCAAACCTATCCCCATCCATAACACCCCAATGCCACCACACATGCTTGGCCACTTAATCCATGCCCTCCTCGTCGTGGTGCCCACCCCCCCAAGGCCCTTTAAAGGCACTTTAAAATCTCTTGCTGTAAAATACTGCTTTCTACCATCTTTGACCACTTGGGGACCAAAGGCAAACAAAACTCAAGACAAATCCTAGTTCTGTGACTTACAGAAAGCAATGCTGAGAGAAACCTAAAGCTCTCAAACAAAAAGGAGATTTCTTAGCGATTTCACGGTCTACATACACGAATGCTTGGGCCTGGGTCTGGGCTGGCTTAACCATTTCATTTCATCTCACAGGACACTCTAGCTGGTCCATCAGATCTTTTCTTTTTATCAACTCGAAAAACAAACCGGCAGCAATGGAGTAGAGCCGGTCCTCAGTGGCGCAGCACCAGAGGAAAACAAGCGTATGTATGCTTGGTAACAACACACACACACACACACACACACACACACACAGAGAGAGAGAGAGAGAGAGAGAGAGAGAGAGAGAGAGAGAGAGAATCTATTTCTTTTTCCAAAAGCACATCAGCAGATCTTTCTAGAGCCCCAAACAGTTGGTCAATATAGCACGTTCAGCATTCGGGCCCAACCCGCTTAAAGCACACTCTCGGTGAGGCAGTGGGGTTCTCTCTTTACAGACACGTGCGCTGGGAGCCGGGGCCTTTTAAGATCAATACATTTTTAAAATGTAAGCCGAGTGGTTGTCAGCGGTGGGGAAACAGCCTCCTGCTGCAGGCTCTTCTGCAGGCCGGCGAGCTACTTCCATGTATGGAAGTGGACGCGCACTGTAAAACCTCAGGCAGGAGTCTGGACAGGCGGACGGGGGTGGGAGGGTGGCGTTCCTTCCAGCAGGGCCCGAACTGGACCAGAAAGGTCGGCAGCGGGGTTCCCTTGAGTGGGGAACTGAGGACTCTTCCACGGAAAGGCTGCAAAGGGCAGAAAAAGATAAAAAGCAGGAAAACACGGGCACAGAACCCTCGAACAAGAAGGTGCCCAAGACGCAGAGGGTCTAAACCTATGTGCAGGAGCCTGGCCGAGCGCTGGAAGCCAGGGCCCTGCAGCGCATGCGCATGCGCACTGACCTCAGCCCCCTGGAATGCAGAATCTTCCACAACTCGCCATCCATCACCAGAACTCCCTCAAGGCCAGCTCTAAGAAGGGTAGCTTCTGGTTTGTTTTGTTTCTGTGGTCTGAGAAACTCGAGGCAGTTGCTTCTTGCCAGGGCACGTCTCAGGCCTGCCAGAGAGTCTAAGTCACGCTGCCAGGCTGCAGTAGATACACGCTGGAGCCCCACAAGCGTTACTGGTAGGTGGCTCTGAGCAAGGCACTTGGTGAAAACGGGACGGGGAGGGGGTAACCTGTGAAGCTTTAGAGATGTGGCGAGCACAAAGTAGGAACAGTATGGTGTCAGATGTTTATTAACAATAATAAAGTATAGCAGGGCGGCGGTGACACATGCCTTAAGTCCCAGGAGGCAGAGGCAGAGGCAGAGGCAGGTGGAGTTTGGGGCCAGTATGGTCTACAGAGTGAGTTTCAGGATAGCCAGAGCTAGACAGAGAAACCCTGTCTATAAATAAATAAATAAATAAATAAATAAATAAAGGCTGCTCTAGGAAGGTCGGTTGGTAGAATACCTGTTTACCATGCACCTGGCTATGGATTCTGATACCCAGCACTACATAAAGCAGGTGTGGTAGCCCATACCTGTATCCTTAGCAGCAGAGAGCAAAGGATCATAAGTTCAAGATCATCATCAGCTAAAAGACAATAAGAGCTACATGAGAATTAAAAAAAAAAAAAAAAAACCAACGAACAAAACAAATAAGCAACCAACTTGCTCTGTGATTCTCGCCACCTTGCTTACACTGAGAAGCAGAAGCGGTGTCTTCAAGCTTTGCCAAAGTCCGCATTCGGACCAGAGAGAGAGCACGCAGAGCAGCAGACGTCGGGCCTCGGGCTTCTGCTCCCAGGGCCTGCTTATATTCCCAGCAGCCTTCCCTCAAGTCATCTCCTCTGCGGTTCCATCGCTGAAAACTCACCGTCCTTCTCAGGCAGAGACCTACCTCTCTGCAGACCTTGCCCTAGCTGTTCCACAAACCCCCTCAGCTGGGGACATTAGCAACACATCTCACTGCCCCCACCAAAGCCAGGATACAGTCCCCACCATGTGCCCCAACGGTTCTCACACCCACTCCCTCTTTCCAATCCCCTCGGCTGTTCTGGGGAGTGCTCGGCGTGTCCTCTTTCTTCCCTTCCCAGTGCTGTCCACGAGAACTCTGTGCAACCTAAAATTCTATTTATAGCCACGTTGAAAGCTAGAAAGTATTCAGGAATAGTGGCACCTGTCACTAATCCCAGCACTCAGAAGGCTGAGGCAGGAGAATTATGAATCCACAGCCAGCCTGGGCACACAGCAAGATATTGTCTCATTTAAAAAGGAAAAGAAAAAAGAGAGAAATAGAAGGAAGCCTATCTTGGAGCTGGAATTTACTTAATCCAACACCCCAATATTTCACAAGATTATCATTCCGACATGTAATTAATATAAAAACCATTAATGAGTTGTTTTATATTCTTATTCTCACACTGAGTCTTTGATGTCTGGTATGCAATTATCACGGCACACCCCAACCACAACTAGCCTTGCAAAGTACTCGAGAGTCACGCTTGGCTTGTAGCTACTGTACCAGATGGTGTGGCTCCAGTCTGCTGTGCTACACACTGCTGCTACCTACCCGGTCTCATCAGTAGCCATGATGAGGGCCCACGCCCCAATATCCCTTCACCCCATACCTCCTACCCACATCTTCCCCATCTAGCTATTAATTAATATTTATTAGCCAATATTTTAATTAGCCAATAATGAATTTAATTAGTACTATATGTGAGTACAGAATGTGTGTGCAGGTGAATGTACCAGAGTACACATGTGGAGATCAAAGAAAACTCCCGTGAAGTTGGTTCTCTCCATCCACCTTCACAGGGACTCCCGGGACTAAACTCAGGCAGCCGGGACACAGAGCAAGCACCTTTACAGTGAACCATGTGCTGGCCCCATAGATAACTTTTGCTCAATCATGGGCTATAGTGCTGTTGGCTATAAGCTCATCATCTCAATATTAATAAATTATATACACATGAATAATTTACACAAAGTATGAATATAAAATGTATGCCAGTTAATTTGTATTTTAGTGAAATATATAGATGTGAGACCAAAGTGTCCAAACAGAAGCACACATGAAACAAAGTTATATTTGAGCAGCTGATGAAAACACTGAACAGAGCTCCCAGAATCCTAAGCAAGTATCCCCTAGGAGTCTAAGCTAAGTCACTGTTTGCAAGGACTTTTTACACAACAGAAATACCATGACCAACAACAGCCAACTGTACCCTGGTTTCACAGATCATAATGTGGGAAGCCACAGAAAAACAGAGAGAAAGGAAATCGATACAGTTTGGGTGGAATGCTGAGCCAGGGTCCGTGGGGACAAAGGGATCTACAAGCAGGCCCCCGCCTGAAAGCAGGGGTGTGGGAACTCCTACAGCTGCAGAACACAACACACTGTGGGGTGGGCTGGCTTTGAAGATGACAGCCATGGGTAGAAATCTAGCTCTATATTCGAACCAGTCACCTAAGTTTTGGGCCCAACACCCTAGTCTGAAAAGCCATTGCAACAGTAAATTAGCAAGTGCTAAAGCACTGCTCCCAGATGCTCAGGGCTGCGGACCTGGGAGCTCTATTTACAATGCTATCAGCAACTGGTCCATACATAACCTGTTTTATATTTGTTTCTAGAGGCCCCTCAACCACGAAGGATACATCTGGAGACTCTAGCCTGAAGCCACAGACAGTACTCAATCCTACATTTATATTATCTATATTATGTGGTTTGCCCTGACCCTCCTTTGCACCACTACTCCTGTGCTCCCAGGACGTTGTGAAATAAGAATTATTTGAATACAACACTGAAGTAGTGAAACAGCAGTTCAGTTCTATGTAGAATAACTGAGGAGGCTAAGTGACTAACAGGCAGGTAGCATATACCACATGGATACACTGCACAAAGGATATGGATACACTGTGCAAAGGATAGGGATACACTGGGCAAAAGATATGGATACACCGTGCAAAGGATATGGATACACTGGGCAAAAGATATGGATACACTGTGCAAAGGATATGGATACACTGCAATAAGATGAGTCTCATTCTGGGTAGAGATGGACAGTGCCAAATTTTATCCTGCTATTCTCAGCTCACAGCATGTAATCTCTGCTTTGTTGAGTAGGAATTGGACCTAGGGTTTCATGCATGCTTGGCAAGTACTCCGCCACTCCGCTATGTACCTAGCCCCCTAGCATGTAATTTAAAACTAACAAATTGTCTATCTGTGAAATTTTCCATTTAGTATTTTGAGACCACAGCTGGCCATGGGTAACTGAAGCCATGCAAGGCAGGATTGTGGTTAGGGAAGAATTACTGTACCTACTTCATGGACTACTGGAAAGAGCCAATAAGATAATATGCAAGGGGCACCTTCTAACTGGGTCCTTAGAACCTAGTAGGAGCTCACTGGGGGATAACGCTAATGATAACGGCACCCTCCAGCTCCGGAGACGCTCCGGACCAGAACTCTCTCACCGACACCATGAGCAGAACAAGGGATCTCAAATGTGGCTCACCAGCCTCTCCCCCACCTCCTTGGTTACCGTCTCTCATGAGGGCATGACACGGATAAGCTTTTATGCTTCATGCCACCCGGCAGTAAGCCTGTTAGAACTCTCCGGCTGTACACCTTGTTAACCTGTATAGATGTCAAACCACAAACTGGTTGGTTGTAATTACTACTCTGTAAGGAATCAGCGCCCATGCTAAAGAATCCAACTAGAGAAAGATGACATTACCAACATAATACTCTCCTAGTGGGAAGCCAGACAGTGGTGGCGCACACCTTTAATCCCAGCACTTGGGAGGCAGAGGCAGGTGGATTTCTGAGTTCGAGGCCAGCCTGGTCTACAGAGTGAGTTCCAGGACAGCCAGGACTACACAGAGAAACCCTGTCTCAAAACACCAAAAAAAAAAAAAAAAAAAAAAAAAAAAAAAATCTCCTAGTGGGAGACAACCGCAGCCACAAGTACTCTTGTAGCCTCAGACTCTATTTCCTCTTTTTACAGAAAACTCCAACGCACACTCCAAGGAGATGTGTTAGGGTTTCATTGAGTATATGAAACTATACCAAGATAATTAATGAACAAGAGCTCACTGCAGGGGCTGGAGAGATGGCTCAGGGATTAAGAGTGTTCACTGTTCTTCCACAAGACTCGTTTGGTTCCTAGCATCCATATAGGGTGGCTTACAACCACCTGCAGTTGCAATTGCAACTCCAAGGGAATCTGACATCTTTGGCCTCTGCAGGAATAAATACTCATGTGCGCGCGCGCGCACACATACACACACACACACACACACACACACACACGTGTACACACACACACACACACTTAAAAGTAATTTGGGGAGGGGATTGAGAACAGGTCTCTCTACCATAACCTAGATATCCTGAAACTCGATATGTTGACCAGGCTGGCCTTGAACTCAGAGATCTGACCCCCGAGTGCTGGGATTAAAGCCTGCATCACCACACCTAGCACCTCCCCCCTAAAAAAAAAAAATCTTAAAAAGAAACAAAGAACTAGCTTTAGGGAAGCAGAGCAGAAACTCAGTTGGGAGGGTGCTTGTCTGGCATATGTGAATCTCAGAGTTCGGCTCCTCGCACTCCGTAAGCCAGGGCCTAACAGCACACATCTGTAACCCCAGAGTAACAGGAGTCCCAGGTTACACTCAGGTAAGACAAGTTTGAGGCCAGCCTGGGTTACATAAGACTCTATCTGAAAAACAAAGAATTGGCTTTGGAGTGGATCTGAACTCCTAAGTTTCAGAACATCTCTATCCCTCATGCCCCGTAAAGTCACAGGTGTGACCCCACAGCCCCACTCTCAAAGGCCTGAGTTCAGGCCAATGATGTGTTAAATTCCTGTTTCCCTATGTTCCTGCTCAGGTCGGAAAGACCTCCTGAAAGCAACAGGCCAAGTTCCCGTGACCTCAGGCCCGGGGACCAGTGCCAAGGGCTCGCTCGGGTCACAGCTATCTCTCAACACAACACGGGAAGGGTGCACACTGCCTGGACAGGCAGCAGGACAGGGGATCCTCTCCCTTCCTGATGGGCCAACAGGAAAAAATACCCTGGCCGCCGGGCCATCTGTGTGGAATTTCTTCTCTCCAGTGCGTGGTACTCACAGTGAAGCACCTGGCTCTCTTTACATCCCTGTCTTTATTTCGCAGCCTGGGCTCTGTCCTGAAGAACACTGTGCTGCTGCACAGAGCAGAAACATGTTTGTTTTCTCTGCATGAGTTACAGCCACTTGAGGCATTCCACGTAGGAGGTCTGACCTGTGTCCCCAGCCTGACCCTGGCCTTGCCACAGGAAGGTCGCTGCACTCTCAGGAACAGGCTCCTGGGACCAGGAAAGTGTCCCATTTTCTAGACCCCAGGACACATAAACTCACATGGGAAAGAGCCCCTCCTTTCAGCGAGCTTATCTCTCGAGCCTGTGAACAAAATAAAGTCTGGCAACGGCTCACAGATACCGGGTGGGTCTTTTTTTTTTAAAAAGGGCTGTTAGGATAGATGCTAAGGGTTACCACAGAGCAGACAATAAGAAGGGCTAGAACCTCAGTCAGGCGGCCTCCGTCTGCTCTCTGAGCCTCAGTTTCCTCGCTGGTAAAAGCAGAGTACTGTGCGGGAATGGTGACAGCCCACTTTAGTCCCAGCCCTCAGGAGGTAGAAAGGCAGAGAGACATGAGTCTGAGGCCTGCCTCGTCTAAAAATTGAGTTCCTGGACAGCCAGGGCTAACCAGGGAAACCCTGTCTCAAAAAAACTAAATTAATTAATTAATTAATTAATTAAAATATAGGATAACTACGCAGCCCTCAACATGCTTCTAGGGTAGAATTCAGTGGTGACAGAATACATGTGTGTATTATGATTACATGTGTGTAATTATGATTAAACTCAAACAATCAGACACACCTATGTTAAACTTTGAGACTCACCCCTCCAAGGATGAAGCCTATGTTGTACATTGCTCAGGTCTCAAAACAGACTCAAGTGGTCCTCCTGCCTCAGCTTTCTGAGTAGTTGGGACTACAGACTCACACACCACACTCAGCTATGAGAGTCCCCTTCTTTTTTCCACTTCCACCCTGCTGGTCCTCTAATGGCCAGTCCAAATCCTTCATTCTTTATTTCAACAAACACTTGTGACAAATATTTATGAGTAAGCGATGATGGCTCTCCCGGTGGCGCACGTCTCTAATCCCAGCATGTGGGGGCAGAGGCAGAGGCAGATGGATCTCTGGAGGAGTTCAAGGCCAGCCTGGTCTCTACAGAGTTTCAGGCCAGCAAGGGTTACACAGTGACATCCTCTGAGGTGTGGGGTGGGGAATTATGGAGGGGATGGGAGATGGGACAATGGGGGGGGGGGTAGTGGAATGATGGGGGATGAGGGGGGATGAGGGAGGGTGAGGGGAAGTAAGGGGGGTTATGGGAGGGTGGTGACAGGAGACAGGACAGGAACACGAATGAGTCAAATTAGGACATAATGAGGAGAAGCTGGGTCCCCACCCTCAGGACTTCCTAGTCTAGAAATGTCTCTTTCTAGTCATGCCTCTGCAGCAACCCAACAAGGCAGGAACTCTGAATGAAAACCTTGACTGAGCTCTGAAAGCTAGAGAGGAGGAGACGTGGACAAGATCTAAGAGAAGGTGGCTTCTCAGGTGACGCTGGGTTCCTGACGCTTCTGCTGTCAACCACACCTCTATTTGAGCTGATACAAAAACCCTAACGGGAAGTATATTTTATATATAAAACACATGTGTACATATACAAATATTTCCAAGTGCCTTTAAGAACAAATCTCCATAGGTGGAAGGGTGACGGACTGCTCAGAGCTGGCCTCCAACCTTTACGAGCCTGCCACAGAGCTCCCGCACCACACCCAGGCACCAATTTTTACAAAGTATTTCCTTTGTTTTATTTAACAAACGGAATTCGCTAACACAGTGCCTTCATTACACTCTAAGGAAGTTTATAAAAAATGCATTCCTGCAATCTGGCCCAGATCAAGGTTCGTTGGTTTAAGGTAGCTCTCTCTTTGTGTGTGGGGTGGGGGGTGGGGGGTGGGGTGTGTGTCACCAACTGTCCACAGAGCTCTAGAAATCTACCTGTCTCTGGCCTACAGCACTGAAGTTGCAGGTCAATGTCACTAAACCCAGCGTTGACCCGGTGCTGGGGATCTGAGCTGAGGCTGTCCCTTCACCCACTGAGCATCTCCAGAGCCCTTGAGGGGGTCTCCTTGGTCCAAAATGCATCTGTGTCTTATTCTGGGGCTTGTCTGCAATTTAGACCTTTCTCTCTCTCTCTTTTTTTTTTCTTCGTTTTTTATTAGATATTTGCTTTATTTACATTTCAAATGTTATCCCCTTTCCTTGCTACCCCTCCGAAAACCCCCTATCCCACCACCCACCCCACTGCCCCACCCCAATTTAGACCTTTCTTATTCCAAGCCCAGAACTAAGCCCGAGACAGGTCTTGAGCAAGGACCACTGCTTCAGAGACCCCCTCACCCACAAAATCACACCTCCCCACATGTGTTCCAGAAGCTCTGACAAAAGCTAATGCTTCCTTTTTTTCTTTCTTTCTCTCGCTCTGGCCCTGCTCACTCTGAGCATCAGATCTCATTCTCGATGGCTGTAGGCCACCATGTGGTTGCTGGGGATTGAACTCAGGACCTCTGGAAAAGCAGTCAGTGCTCTTAACCACTGAGCCATCTCACCAGCCCGAGCTAATGCTTCCTAAAGAAGGTAAAACTGTTCCCATGGCTGGTAGACGGCCGTGTCCCTCAGCAGTCTGCAAGCTCACATCACCTCCTCCACTGCGTACGGACGTTGTCTTCCAGGATCAGATGAACCCTCTCTTCTCAGCTTTCCCCTCCGTTCCCACGTGGTTATTTATATCGGGAACATCTTTCTTTCTTAATCCACTGGACTACCCGCCCCTTCGTTTGAAAAGGTCACTTTCAAGTTATTCTTTCCAAAAGGCTTTCTTAAAGTCTGTGCCTTCAAGCTGGTGCTCCGTCCCGGTTCCCCCATGATCCTTTGCTCTGTAACTGGCAAGGATGAGCGTGGCTACTCAGCCACTAAGTACATGGAAAAGAACAAACTACTACAGCCAAGCTCCGCAAACAAGATGCAAGTCTTTTCTGGCAAGGAACACGTTATTTTCTCCACATACATGGATTTTTATCATAAAACCAATTCTATTCAGAACATCTGGAAATCAGAGACCTGCTTGCCATCGACGCCACCATCCTGACAACAAGTCGTCTGGCACAGTTACTTCAATCTTTTTTTTTTTTTTTTTTTTTAAGTATCTGTTATTTAAGACCATGCTGGAATTGTATTATATATGCAATCTGGAATCTGGCCTTTCTGCACAACACAGAAGGCCGCGGTCCCGCAAAGCCTCTGTTTTCAACGGTTGTTCGACACCATTCTGAGGTATGGTGACTTGCGGAGCTACTCTGTGGCTGGTGACCATTTGGCGTGTTTCCAGTGTCTTACTGATGTTCACAGAGAAACGCTGTACTAGTTAGAGCAGGCTGCAGTGAGCGCCCTCCCCATTTTGTTCTGTCCTACGGGCCGCATACTGAATCTGCATTCAGGGCTCAGTCTAAAAGGACTATCTCTTCCAGTCCTTAAGCCACCAAGCCCAGCAGTTAAGGGGTGCTGGGGATAGGAATTCAGGTTCTCGGGCTTGCTGTGCACATCCCATTTTACAATTCACTGGCGTTTGCAAAGTTCACCTTTCATGGCTGCTCTTCTCTGCCTATTTAATAAACACTCCCAGGGCAACCCTTTCGTTCTTTCATAAGCAACCCGGCACCATGACCCATAAGAAAATTAATTTTAGCTTTTCCCAGCCACTTCATGCAGAAGAGAATGAGGAATGTTCCTGGGAAAGGGGAAGATGTTCAATCTTCCGTAAGAAGGCTTTGATGTAATCCTTGTACATTTTTCTCAAAGCAACAGATACATTCCTAAGATGGCAGGGGAGAGGGGCTCTGAGAAGAAAAAAAATTACACTATGAACGCCAGACCCTAAAACCAAGAGCCTGCAATAACGGAAAGACATGCCCCTTCATTTTCCTCTTTCATAGCTTCAGATCAGAAGGGTGTTAGGTTTTCTGAAAACAGAGTACACTTTAGCACATCAAATCTGAATTAAATACAGGCTACCTGATACCAGTTGCCACAGAAGGTCAGACATAAAGCAAGTGCCCAGCATGGGCGAATCTTTTGTTCCTGGATGAGTCTGAATGCTTCTAGAAGGGAAGACTGCCGGCTTTAGAAAGTGAACTTCTGAGTTCATCAGCCGGCAGTGGGAGTGTCATTGCTTTGTAGCAGTCTGGGAGGGGCTCCAGTGGAGGAGTGGAAAACTGTCCTCCAAGCGCTCCAGCCACCGCTGGAACATGCCACACCAGGTCTTACTGCTAATCACAGTGGTGGTCCTGGGGTTCTGTGCTTTGGTTTGTGTGCAGGTCTGTGTCAAGGCAGACATCAAAGTTACACAGGACTCGCTTTTTGTCCCCACCAACCACCAGTTATACAGTCAAAAATTATAATAGTGCTGAGCAGTGGTGGTGCATAGCTTTGATCCCAGCACTCGGGAGGCAGAGACAGGTGGGTTTCTGAGTTTGAGGCCAGCCTGGTCTACAAAGTGAGCTCCAGGACATCCAGGGCTATTACGCAGAGAAACCCAGTCTCAAAAAAAAAAAAAATTTTTTTTTGAAAAAAATTATAATAGCAGGGTGTGCTTAACATCTCTAATCCCAGTGCTTGGGAGGCAGAGGCAGCTGGGGTCTCTGTGAGCTCAAGGACAGCCTGGTACTGCATAGTAAGTTCTAGGCCAGTAAAGGAGTCATAGTGAGACCCTGTCTCTAAATAAATAAAATAATAGTATATGAGAACTACTCAAAAGAACGTATAGAAAAGCTTCATGCACAGACACTTGTTTGCAGCTGTCCAAAACGCCACTGAAGAGACATACTGATTGTGGTAATGCTCACGGGCAGACGGTAGTAAGAGTGACAGCTGAGATCTTTCCCTGCGTGCCTTTCCTTTTATTTGGATTGTGATTAGTGCTGTTGTTGTATTTAATGTAATTTATGCGCCACCAGCGTCATTTTTGTGTGCTGCTGAGGGTTGGGGCATACCTGACAAGCAGCCTGCCAGAGTCACACCCTAAGACCAGAATGTTTTAATGTAGTTCCCTTCAAGAAAACAGACGGATTCCGAGTGCAACCCGCTGCACAACGGGCACATAGGCGCACACATGTCTACATGCAGCGTATATGTGTGATGTTTCCCGGGGAAGAGTGCAAAACACTATCGTCATTGGCTGTTCTGGGGAAGAGTCTGACTTTATGATTAAAAACTGAAATGCTCGTTCTCCCTAGCCAATGGAAAGACGTTCCTATGCTAAATCGAGGGGGTATAAGTGGCTTTTAACGTTCACGGTCAGCGGAAAGCCTGTTACTCGTGCTAGATACAGACAGGTAAACCCCATCTTCCTCATGAAGGCAAACCAGGTCTTGGTCCTAGGGAGGCCTAGAATTGGCCTGGAATTACGGAGTCTGGCTCTGCGGCAGAGCGCACTGGATAGTGCCAGAAACGGAATCGCGGCAAGCCAAGGGTTGCAAAGGCAGCGTTCTGTCGGTCTCTGCAAGCACATGCTTTTCCTAAGTCCTGGAGAAGAGCGGTAGGTCCAAGTGGTATTAAGTAGTACTTTACTCTTAAGAACATTTGTACAGGCTTAGAGCAACGCGTCCAAGGGTGGGATCTGGGGGCCTTGTGCAAACTGCGGAAATTTCATTTTCCTGGAAAGTGCTTTAGGGCACTTAATTCCAAGTCATCCCAGGCCTAATGGTGAGCAGCCAGGAGTCTTCAGTGCCAAACTCTACCGGATCTGAGAGAGTCCTGTGTAATCTTTTTCTGTTGTTTTTGTTTTAGCGGAAAAACATTTTTGTTAAGTAGCTCACAGTGGCCTTGAACTCTTGCTCCTTCTGCCTCCATTTCCCAAATACTGGGATTATATGGGCAATCATAAATGGGCGAATACAGTCAGGGAGAAAATAAATCCATTTCAAAATAGGATAAAAATTCTCAAAATAAACGGACTGATTTGTTCTAAAAAGTCAAATAGTAAGAAAAGCAAGTCTTTCTACAACAGGGCCCCAGATCTCTGCTGAATCCTGGCGTCTACTGCTAGCTCATTCTGAAAGTAAATGCCACACTAATTAGCCAGTGGGATTCTTCTCATGGGGAGGGGCAATGAGAAAAAGACTCCTTCGGGCTCCTTAGCGCCCTAATGAGCAGATGAAGCAGGCTTCTGGGGTTGGGATAAGGCACTCTGCGTTGCCACATGGCCCAGAGAAAGCACAGGCTCCGGGCCTCCTTGACAACGGAGCGCACCCTCAATTATATGCAGCTACCAAGTTTGCACGGACTTGGGTGCAAGGTCCTCTACAGGAAACGAGCTTACTAGTTCAGTCTGCATGCCCCTCGGGCCCAGCCATGCTGCTCTGTTGAGGTGGGACTTAGAGCCAAGAGGAGAAGGTGACGTGAGGCTGCCAGCCACTGTCGTGACCCGAAAGCAACAGAGGGAAGGCACACGGACCTTTGTGTGTGTGTGGGGGGGGGGGCAGATCCTGCGAACCACAGGCTGATGTACTTGACATCCGCCCTTCGGCAGATTCACTAACAGCTTATTCACTGACCACGTGGGAGAGGTGATCGCTTGGGAGCAAACGTAGGTTTACCAAGTACAAAACCCTTTCACACCAACTTTCCTGAAGAGAGAAAAGGTAAGGAACTCCTGTAGTGGACATGCTAACCGAGGGAGAGCGAGACCACAGTTATCCTGGAGGAGGGTCTCTGAGCTCCGGCAGCCTATCACCCAGGCTCTATCAGTCAGGCGGATCACACATTCAAACCTTGGATTTTTGTGGTGGGCTCTGATTATTGTGGTGGGCAGATCAACAAACAATGATCTCAACAGACTGTAGGAACTGACCACATCTAAACTGACTCTTAAAATGAGAACTCTTGAGAATCTGGACGCCCTCTCCAGCTGTCTAGGCATCTGACTGTTAGAGGAGACCCTGGGATCCTGTTTGTGTGTGACATGATTATCAGAAGAGCCAATGCAGGAGCTCGGGAGATGGCCCAGTGGGTATGAGTGCTATTGTATGAGCAGAATGGCTTATACCATAGGGGACGAACGGAAGAGGGGGAGGAAGAGCCGGGAGGGCGGGGCTGTGATGAGTGTCTGGAGCCTCCTTATGCCGCACACTAAACGCCACATACCTGAGCACACACAGTGAAAACTTCCATAACGTTTGTTTTTTTTAAAGATTTATTTACTCATTTTACGTAAGTACACTGTAGCTGTCTCCAGACACTCCAGAAGAGGGCATCAGATCCCATTACAGGTGGTTGTGAGCCACCATGTGGGTGCCGGGAATTGAATTCAGGACCTCTGGAAGAGCAGCCAGTGCTCTTAACCACTGAGCCATCTCTCCAGCTCCACAACTTTTTTTTTGTGACGTGACAATTCACTGTCCTGTTTTGTGTGTGTGTGTGTGTTCTTGTGTGTCAGTGTGCAATTGTGTGACCATCCACGTGGAAGCCAGTGTCAATTATTCAACACCTTATTTTTTGGAGACAGTCTCTCACTGGATCTGGGGATTGCAGAGTCTGCTACTTGGCTGGCCCGCAAACCATCTTCCCAGCACAGGGGACACAGGCGAGGCCCACGTCCCAGCTTTAAGCAGGGCTGATAAGGACCTCCAGTCCTCATGTGTACGAGGCAAGGCTTCCCCATCTCTCTAGACCCACTTTCTCTTACCCACGTGATGTGTAAAGACTGCTATGATAAAAAGTTTACAAGAGGGACGAGCCCAGACTCTCCTCTCCTCATTCCCACTGTGAAAGAGAAAATAAGACTCACTCAATAGAACTGAGTATTTGAGTGGTGGCACACGCCTTTAATCCCAGCACTTGGGAGGCAGAGGCAGACGGATTTCTGAGTTCGAGGCCAGCCTGGTCTACAGAGTGAGTTCCAGGACAGCCAGAGCTATACAGAGAAATCCTGTCTTGAAAAACCATAAAAAAAAAAAAAAAAGAAAGAAAGAAAGAAAGAAAGAAAGAAAAGAAAAGAAAAAGAAAAAAGAACTGAGTATTTGACTGAATATTTGACTGAATTATCATAGGCATGGTCTGGAAATATAGTCATATTCAAATTCTGAAATATAAATATGGAGTACTAATGCCAGGCAGTGGTGGCGCACGCCTGTAATCCCAGCACTCTAGGAGGCAGAGGCAGGCGGATTTCTGAGTTGGAGGCCAGCCTGGTCTACAGAGTGAGTTCCAGGAGAGCCAGGGCTATACAGAGAAACCCTGTCTTGAAAAAAACCAAAAAAAAAAAAAAAAAAAAAAAAAAAAAAAGGAGTACTAGCTAGATGGCTCAGCACTATAAGAGCACTTGTGGTCCTTCCAGAGGCCTGGAGTCTGGGTCCCAGAACATCAATGGGTTCAGAACTGCCTATACTCTAGCTCCAAGGGGATCCAATGCTCTCTTCTGGCCTCTGCGTGCAACCGCACTCACGAGCTATATGCTCACAGACACACATACATATAAACAAAATTAAATAAGTCTCCTTTTAAAATAAGAATGGAGGGCAGGTATAGTCTGTGCTCAGCACACATGAGGCCCTGAGTCTAATTCCTCCCAATACACACATAAATATCAATATGTCATCAAAACAGCAAGACATAAGCCATGGTCACTGTCCTAGAGAGAGACCGAAGAGAAGCTAGGGAAATGGGAGACCACTATATGCAAAGGAAGGAGGAAAGAGGCTTTGGAAGGAGGAAGGGTGTCTAAAGAGAAACAAAGGCTGAGAACCCCTCCCTCCTAGAGTCAGAATGTGCATAAAGGGTGGAATGAGCTATCAAGTGCCTGGGACAGACCCGTGGCACCCACTCCGCGCTAGCCACTGTTCACTCCGCCTTTGCACATTAATTCATGTCAGCCTCAGAAACACCCCACTGTACCCAGTGGGTACAGTTATCGGCCTTCATTGATCAGGAAACTTGAGACACAGAAACCATGTAATCTGTCCTGAAGTCACTGAGCTAGCGAGTGGAAGCCAGAACACAGACTTAAGGGCCCTGGATCCCGAGTCTACGTTCTTTCTTCACTTGCTAGGTACTGTGTGTTACATACTCACTTATAATGACGGGACATTCCTGAAAGTCCCTGGGCGTAAATGAATTTGGGCGTCACAGGCATGTAACGCCTGGAGCTGAGAAACTTGCAGCCACACCCACATCCTCACCCCTCCATAGCTCTCAGGGCCCTGCTGTGAGTTGTTTGGCCCAATCTTTAGATTTCAAACTAAACCCTGAAAACTGAGTAACAGACTGGGAATTCTGATCCACTGAACATTCTCTTGACCTGATTGTGTTTTAAGGGAAAGAGGGCAACATCTCTGGGATTCTGAGCAGACTGGATCCATTTGGATTTTCATGACCAGGATCTTGACCTCAGCCCCCTCCCCCAAAAATAAAAGCTGTAGAACGGAGTGGACCTGGAGAAAATTCTCCAAAGAAAGCAAAGGGCCTTCCCACAGTCCCGCAGCCCTTGTCACACCCGGCTTTGTGACTCTTCAGGACCAATCCAGGATGAAAGCGACCATGCCGTGGAAATGTGCTCAGATTTGTCTGTAATTGGCATCTCTATAGAAAGTCGCATGGGGAGCAGGGAGAGCGGAAAGAGTCGGTAGAAAGGAAAGCAGAATGCTGTTTAAACTGTCTCTGAAAAAGGAATATTTTCTGATGGGTAGTTCATACAAAGGAAAAAATACACCGGTCTCTCTGGTCCGTAAGTTAAGTCCAGCGAGCAGCAGAATATTTACATTTTGCTTTTAACCACAGATGCCCCAGAACAAACATCTCCATTGCAGGGTTTCCCTGACGCAGAACCGTGTAGGGCAACGTGTAATTACTATACCTCTCCCTTGTCATAAAGCCAAGAGCACGTTTGAGATTTCACTGGAAGTTGGAACAGTCGTTACTGAAACCTTCATAAAGGGGAGGACTGCTTCAGTCCTAGATCTCCACAGGACACCTCAAGTTCGATTTTGTCACTGAACAAAAGCACCACAGCAGCCCTGCAGGCTTTGCATAGGATGAAGGGGAGTTGGGGGCTCGTCACTGGCTGAACTAAAAAAACAAAAAAACAAAACAAAAAAAACCCCAAATCATTAAAAAGAGAGAGGGAGGAAGGGGCTTAGAAATCACCGCCACGTAAAGAGCAGAAGACATCTGGGGTCTCCCACCTTGCCAACAGTAGCAAATGTGTTAAGAAGTTAGACCGGGCTGTCTCATCTCAGAATTCTCCACGCACGCTCCGAGGGAACTCACATGCAAGACACCAGCCTGCCTCTTCCGGTGCCATGAAGCAGGTTTGATGTAAATGCTTTTCCAGATACATTTTCACTCAGAACAGAAAGGAAAGACTCCAATTTAAGAGAGGTCGGCCAAACTTTCACCCAGCACTGAGACCCCAGAACTCCTGCACTGGGACCCCAGAACTCATCACTGGTTCTCTTTACTTCAATTCTCTGACTCTTAATGTACTTGGAAATGTTTAAAGTTAACCGTCAACCACACTGATCACTAGTAGCTGTCGGAGGGACTGGACACGCATTTGGAGTTCCAGGGAAGAAGGGGGATAGAGAAATGTAACACATTTAAGAAACAGAGAGGCTTCAAATCACAGGTCTGCGTATGAGACTATTTTAATGCACTAAGTCAACATTTCAAAGAGGGAGAGTCATGCTTTTCCCTATTTTTGAACACAGAATTACAGGGCACAAGAAGCTACTGACTCTCCTTATTAAGCTCAGAGGTACTATTTGTTTAGAGTGAGCAAGGCCCTAGGTTTGACTTCTGGTTGGTCAGTCTCTCTCTCTCTCTCTCTCTCTCTCTCTCTCTCTCTCTCTCACACACACACACACACACACACACACACACTTTAAAGCTCATCGTGATTCAGTTAAGAGAGCAGTTACTTGCAGAAGGGCCCGGTTCAGTTCCCAGTACCCACAGGGCAACCCTCTGTAACTCTAGGTCTAGAGGATCCAGTGCCCTCTTCTGACCGCTATGGGCTCTTGCATCCACACAGTGCACATACCCATACTCACAAAAAAATTAAATTAGAAAAAAGGGCCTCATACACTAGTAAACAGCACGAAGGAGGCAGGAAGCGGAGGCAGGCTGATCTTTGTGAGTTCAAGGCCATACTGGTCTGCACAGTAGGTTCTAGGCCATTTGGGGCTACACTGGTAAGACCTTGTCTCAAAAACAAACAAAAGAAGAATAAGACGGGAATTCCAGCATCCAGGAGGCAGGGGCAAGAGAATCCAGAGTTCAAGGCCGGGTGGGGTGGGGGGTAGGGGGAGAGGGGGGGTGGGGGGGTGGGGGGTGAGCCCTTTCCTTAAAAAAAGAGAAAGAAACAAAAATACAAAATACAAACAAAACAAAACCACAAACTGTGCAGAGTATATTCTCTGTGTAGCTCTAGCTGCCCTGGAACTTGCTCTGTAGACCAGGCTAGCCTCAAACTCTAAGATCAGCCTGCCTCTGCTGGGATTAAAGGCGTGTGCAAACGTGCATATTTCAATCCATGTGATCTGAAAACCACCATGAGCTATCAATCTGAAAGCCATGCGCCTGCTCTCTGCGGCGCCATCCGGTTTTCCAGCACCTGGCACGGATCGCCCTCCCCTCCTTCCGTTGGATTCCGTCCTCACAGAGCTTCCAGTCCGATGGAACATACCAGGGGAGCTTTCAGAATTATGTGTGTAAGATCTATGGGAGCAGAGGCAATAGTTGCACACGCCCTTACTCACAGCACTCAGGAAGCAGAGGCAGGTGGATCCCTGTGAGTACAAGGCCAGCCTGGTCTACAGAGCAAGCTCTGAACAGCCAGGGCTATGGCGAGAGACCCATCTCAATATGAATAAACAAACAAACAAACAATGCATGGGAGCTCTACAAGAGCTACCGAGAGGAGAGGAGAGTGGCAGGAACTACCACACTCCACCCACAGACGCGTGCTGCTGCTGCTGCTGCTGCTGCTGCTGCTGCTGCACACTTCTGGAGACACGTGTGAAGGTATGAGGCACTCACAGAGGCACTCGCCATACATCCGGTGAGGGTCCTTCGTGTGGGATTATAAGAGTCACTGAGGGAAGTGATGAGGAGACCTGTAAAACTCAGTGACTGAAAATGAAAACCTTAAAGAAACTGATAAGAGACTACCTCATGAAACTCAATAAAGGCTGGCAAGATGTCTCGGAGGGTAACGGTTATCACCACAAACCTGACGATCTGAGGTCCATCCCCAGGCCCCACACGATGGGAGGCAAGATGGGAGGCAAGAACCAGCCAGCACAAGTTGCCTTCCGGGACCACAAAGCATACCCAAAGATGGCTAATTAGCATAAGTTGGTAGAGATAGGAAAGCTTCTAAAAGCAGGGATACCAGGAAGCTCCAAAGCCAGGCAGATGGGAGAGGAACTTGGCAGAGCCCAGAGATGCAAAAGACAGAGTCCTGTGGAGCCACGAAGTGCAGGTGAGCAGTCAGGCTGCGGACTTGACTGCAAACGCTTCCAAGAGCCCGAGGGTCCTCCATCTTCATCAGCATGACTCAGGATTGGGAAGCTGTTTCTCTTTTCAGGGAATGTAGGGGCTCTGGGGGGGGGGGGGTTTGAGGCCAGAGCCTCGTGAATGTTAGACACATAGTCCCAGGCCAGAAATGTATTTCTGAATTTGCCATTCCATTCTGGCAAGACTCAGAGAGGTCCTGTTGGAGACCGTGGCTGAGGACTGAAACAGGCTCATCTGAGAGCTGTTGGCTGCCGGTCCACAAAGAGGTGGAGTGAAGACACGGTGAGCTGACGTTTAGAAATACTATGACACCCCAGCAAAGCAGCAGCACACACATGTCGCTGGTCCAAGGTATTACCTGGTTAAACAGGACAACAGCCAGCATGCTTTGTGGGACATAGGGCAATGAACCAAAGTGGATGGATGACTGAGAATGTATTTCTTTTTTTTTTTTTAAGTATGATTGCATAGATCAAGTGAAATGCTCTGATCTGGAAAATGACTTGAGACTAGAGGCAAAGACCCCCCCCACCACCACCAGAAGGCAGCTGGTAGGCAGTGCTCGGCAGGAACTGTAACTCAGGACTCAGGGATCCAGGAATGGAGAGATGGGGTTGGCGCTCCCAGATGCTCAACAGGTCAGATGAGCTAGACCCCAGCGCCTTCAGGCGTGAGCTGGAGAAATAACAGAGCGAGGCTCTGGGCATTCAAACACTCCCCACAACTTTGAAAATCGTGGCAAGATACAAGAGTATGAGAGAACTTGAAGGTTCACAGGATTCAAAATTCAGAGCCATTGAATACGCATAATGACAAATTAATGAGATGCAGAAAACTAAGCACCCTGGTGGTTAACACGGGGTACCACTGGGAATTCAGACTGTGAAGAAAGAAAACACAGCCTAGGCCAAGTCTGCACTCTCCCAAATGAAGCCCTGTGGCCAGGAGCCACACCTAGTTCAGAACAGGAGCAGCTGGAGCCCCAGAATCCTCAAGCTCGATTAGAAAAAAAATAAATATACCCGAGGGACCTTCTCATCCCTGCCCCAGCTATAAACAGCACAGAGCAACCGTCTACCAATTTGTGCAAATATTAAACAGGCCTCCTACCAGATGGACGCGCGAGATGGGAGGAAACCAGGGAGAACGAAAGAAACGAGGGAGAACGAAACCAGTGGTCCCGACATCAACATCCGCTACCTTGCTCTGTGCTCTGGTTCACGCTCCAACCCAAAAAGGAAAACAAACCAATGAACAAGAGCTGCGAGATGGGGTTAATCCAGCCATCGAGAGGAGAATGGGCAAACCTCTCCTACAGCATTCCACAACAGGGAAGGGACGCAACCCCAGGAGGGGGTAGTTTCTACAACTCAGAGGCCCACTGTCCATTTCTCACTTGAAAGAGCATCCCCACACCGCCTAGACTCTGTGACTAGAGTCAGCCAGAGAGCTCTGGCAAATCACAGAACAATCACAACCTTCATGCTTTCTTCCTGGACGGTGCCTGATCGGCTCTGAGTTGACAGCCTTTACCAAGCTTAGGCTGCGAGGATCAGTCCCAGTTGCGACCGCCCGCCCGCCCGGTATAGCAGGGCAGCTGAGCGCCAGCGGCTCTCCAGTGTTATCAGATCCCCATTTGCCTCTGCAGCTGCATTCACCCAAATCGGTCTCCTCCCTGGTTAGCTCTTACAGGGCAGCTCCTTGAACTCCTTCACTGTACATGCCCCCTCACATGGTATAAGTGGTCGTTCTGAAAAGTTTTTAAAATGCATCAAAGGAGATGGTAGGGCAGCTGGTGGAGGCTTGCCAAGCCTCAAGTCTCTTGCCCGCACCACACAGACAGGACCGGGTAGTGCATGTCTGTGATCCCAGCACCAGGAGGCCAAGACAGAAGGGTGAGAACTTCAAAGTCCTTTTCAACCATGTGGTGAGTTCAAGACCCTTCTGGGCTACAGTGAGATGCTAAGAAAAGAAGAAAGGAAGCAGCAGGTGGTGGTGGCCACCCAGGAGGCAGGCAGATCTCTGTGAGTTCAAGGCTAGCCAGGTCTACTGAGGGAGTTCCAAGACAGCCACGGTTACACAGAGAAACCTTGTCTTGAAAAACCAAAATGGGGGTGGGGGGAAAGAGAGGAAGAAGAAAGCCCTCACAACAGGTTTGTATTTCTGTGATGAAACACATTCCAAAGTGGCAGAGGCAGGCTGCATAATGGATTACTCAATGTTGTAACAATTCATTAATAAATGATAGCAGCGTTTATTGGGTACGTACCATTATATCTGGCACATGCACATCACACAGACCCTACAACAATCCTATGAGGCAGGTGCTATTATCCCAATTTAATCGACGAGGGACCTATGGCACAGAGATGCAGAGTATCCTGCACAGGACACACAGCTAAAAAAAAAAAAAAAAAAAAAAAAAAAAAACAACCCAAAACAAAACAAAACAAAACAAAACAAACAAACAAACAAAAAAAAAACCAAGCATTTGCTGGGGCGGTGGTGGCGCACGCCTTTAATCCCAGCACTTGGGAGGCAGAGGCAGGCGGATTTCTGAGTTTGAGGTCAGCCTGGTCTGCAGAGTGAGTTCCAGGACAGCCGGAACTACACAGAGAAACCCTGTCTCAAAAAACAAAAAGCAAAAAACAAAAAACAACAACAACAACAACAAAAAAAAGAGCACCAACTGCTCTTCCAGAGGTCCTAAATTCAATTCCCAGCAACCACAGAGTGGCTCACAACCCTCTGTAATGGGATCTGATGCCCTCTTCTGGTGTGTCTGAAGATAGCAACCGTGTACTCATACACATAAAATAAATAATTAAAAAAAAAACCTTCGATTTTTAGCCACTAGACTATTTCATTACACAGAGAAGATAAGATTAAAACACACGTTATAAATAATGAAAGAGGGAAAAGCCTCCCCGGAGCACAGCTCTGATTGCTTTTACTGGACTGTTGCCTTTTATTAGACCCATTCAAGTGGAAACAGTCCCCCGTGAGGGCCTGTCCCGGCCAGCGGAGACTCTAGGGACAAGGCAAGGCCGCCAGCAGCCAAGCCGCTCCTTTCTGCATCCTTGGCGCTCCATCTTGAAGGGGAGTAAGAAGCAAGGCCAGACTCAGATCAGTGTTCGCCCACAGCCTGAGGCAGAGGGAAAGGCAGACCAGAGGACATAGAGCTTGAAGACTGGGTTGGTACCAGATCATGTCACCTCCAAAGTGCCCAAGTGATTCAAGAGAAGTTCAGGCCATGACTCTGCCATCCAGGCAGACTCCATTTACCTGTCCAAAACAAGTCACCGAAGAGCTGGGCCAGAGTCGTCCCCCAACCCTAAGGCTTTCCCATCCCGACTTCAGAACCTTACAGACCAAGTCGAAGCCCACTACACCTGTGTGGAGGGAGCTCAATGATTTGCAGATGGCAGCACGCCCATGAGCAACTGCTTTCCACTAGACACCCAGCCTGGGCAAAGCCAAGCCCTGTGGCTTTAAAACCAAAAGTGCTGTTCACTCTCAACACGGTTAAGTAGATCCTAGAGCCAGATTCTCCAGACGAACTTTTATTCATCGAAAGAGACAGCTCAAATCCGAAAGTCTAAATCATCACCAATTTCTAACTGCTCATCACGTTCTCTCTCTTTAGAAATCTGAAAAAGCGTCCACTGGCCTACTTATTAAAACAAGCCCAACCGTCTTCCCTTCAGGAGCACGGGCTTCCTGACTGAGCCACTCCCGGAAATCCACTCAAAGTTTGATTATCAACTAATTACAATTCCTATGTAGCTATAGAATAATGCGTGTGTTCTGGAAGGAAGAAGAAAAGCCTCAACTACTTTAGACCTACCACTAAAAAAACCAGAAACAGGAAAGACAATGTTTCAAAAAGAATTAAAGAGGAAGGGGGAAAACACCAGTACCCTTTACCTCATGGCTTCTCACAGCTCCAGCGGAGGTGAGGGAGCTCGGCAAAAAACGCGGGCTGAACATATATGGTCATCCCCAGACTTTCTTACTATATAAAGGAGAAATTAATAAAAAGAAGAAAAAGAGAAATACCACACAGCATTTTCTTTCCCCGCCATAATTTTTCAATTTTCTGTAGAGAAATGCCAGCCAATAACTAATTAGAACCATATCCTTTGTTTTCCCAATGGTTAGAAACACACAAATGATTTTAAAGACCAAATGCTAATGAAACTTAAAAAAAATGTAATCTGGAGCCTCGGTTTCCCTTCAGTATAGAACAAAAATGCCCTTCTTAAAAATCTATTTTTACAGTTGGGGAAACAGCCTAGCCAGATCCATCAACACAAGTCCCCCCACAGGTGCCCTGAAATGGGGCACCCTTTTTTCACTTTTCTTGGGGTGACGCTGGTATTGGGAACTTACCGATTTCCGTGTACCCCAGCTTCAAGCTGTAGAAAGATGAAAACTTGGTTACAGAAGGGAATGCGCTTTACACCTCTGTGGTTTCAAGGCGGAGCCGGCCCCTTTCACACCGAGGACACCTCCTTTTCCATTTCCAAGTATGTTTTCTACAAGAAACCCATCGCTGCCTTTTTACCTGACACCTCACCACAAAGCAGAACAGTCCTGGGGTCAGACACGGAGCCGCCCACCTACTCTCCCCCACAGGAGGGCTTCTGGAACTGGTCTCTAAAGAAACAAATGAACTATAGGGTGTGACTCGGGAAAATGGCATAAGAAATAAATGCGGGAAGCCAGGGCCGGGAAGTTCAGTAGTGGAAGGCACTTACTGACCATGTGCCAAGACCTCACGCCTAGCACGGCAAAAATATATAAATAAATGAATACATACATAAATGAATAAATAAAACCAAAGTAAACGTTTGAGATGCTGGCTTATGATTTAGGCACATCCAGCATTCTGAACTGTATTTTCAAATAAGAGCCTGCTGGGCCTGTGTCATCCAGATGTTCATCTGAGCGGGACCAGCTGGAGCAGGCTGGGGCTACAGATCACGCTCGTTCACGCAACGGGGTTAGCCAGGAGAGAAGAAGCCATTTGTCATATCAAATACACTCCTATTTTGGAGGCAAAAGACATTAGACATTTCTAAGACATCTCAGTTCACTTCCTATTTTTATTGCCCAGCAATTTTATTTCCCCTTCAGTTAAAAACTACAATAGGCCATAAGTCTGGAACATTCTGCCATTTGTTGTATATACTCAAAAGCTAGAAATCATTTGTATTGCCCAATAAGGATATTATTTTAAACATTTTAGTCTACAACAGAGAAAGGCCATGACGATGAATATTTTTTCAATAAATGACTTCTGAACATTATTCCTTCCCAAAAGGATCAACAAAACCACCAAAAAGAAAACAAAGGATTCCCATATTTTTAAGAAAAAAAAAAAAGTACTAGTCATGTATATTCATATCCTAGCAGACCTATAAATCAAATAGGGGCATAATAACTTGAATAGTTAAGATGTAATAGTTAAATAGTTAAGATGTAAAGTCTCGCTTCTGTGTGGTTAGCGGCTGATGTTTTCCCAATGTTAAATTTACCAACTGTATTTCTTAAACTATAATTCAAACTTTAAATCTCACATCTGTGCCTTACACTGCTTTGGGGTGAATGATTTACTCAACACATTTTGGGGTCAATTTTGCTCTAAGTCTAAATCATGCGTCTCAACATGATTCCTTATGCATAAAAGGAACACGTGGCATGTGTTACCACCCTCCCTGGAGGAGCCTAAATGCCCCAGAATAGCCTTTCTCCTGTGTGCCCTACAAACTAAGATGCTCCTCGGAAAACCAAAGAGCCAAATTTCATACGTTGCATTCGCCACGCGAATTAAGCAAGGGCACGCCAAAACTTTTCCTTTTACTACTCATTACAAAAGGTCTTGAATTTGTTTGATCCAAACAGACGTCTTCACCCAACAGATACACTCAGAAACCCGAACTAATTTCATCAGCAAACTGATGGGCCGTTTGTGTCATTCATCTGCACGGATGGGATCAGTTCCACATCTAATTCGAAGTATGCCAAGTCAGCCCACCACCAAACTATGGCATCTACAAGGACCGCAGGCTGTCCTGGGCCTGGGAAGATTGCTGGACAGCCAGACAATGAAAAGCTCCCCGGTGGCTACTAACTCAGCCCAGGGGGCGGGGCGGGGGCAAGCGAAGAAAAGGGGAGAGGAGTGAACTCCCCTCTCTCCTGAAGCCGCGATCAGCAGCCGCCTCCGAGTCCCGGGCCACAGAGGAGGGGGCCCCAGGAAAGTCAGATTTCTCTAGGAAAGAAAGGAAACTTCCTGGTGTAGGCATTATGGGAAGGGGGCTAGTGCCCTCCCACACACACCACAGGTATCTACGGGGAGTCAAGTGACTAGAGGAGGATGATAGGGGTCGTAGAGTGGCTAGGGCAGAGCCGGACACTCCTATGCGATTCCCATCGCATGGACTCGAGGGGTGTCAAACTTCCCAGCGTGGGCTCAACTGGGTACTGGCACCCAGGAGTTGCCGCGAGCGCCCCAACCCGACAGGATCCTGGATGGGGCAAGAGGAGGGAGCCGGCCAAGATAGAGACGGCAGGCCTATGGACAGCCGGTGAGGGCAGCGAGCAGCTGGCTCCCAGAACGTGGATCACGCCTGCAGGCCGGGGGCGCCGCGGGGCCCGCGCTACTCACCTTCCGGTGCTTCTCCTTGTAGGGTAGCGCCAGCCACGGCATGTCCCGCACGAAGTCCTGCCACTGCCGCTGGTCTTGGTCTGAGGACACGAAGACGATCTCCAGGCGGTGCCGGGGCTCTGGCTCCGCGGCCGCGCCTGCCCCCGCCCCGGCCCCCGGCCCGGCCGCCGCGTCCCCTCGCAGGCGGCTGTAGAAAGCGGCCAGGCTGGCGCTAAGCTGAGCGCAGGGGGCGCTCAGGCTGCACCCGAAGTAGAGCCCCAGCAGCGCGATGCCGCGGGCGCCCAGCGAGTGCACGTCCACCTCCTCGCCACCGCCCGTCACCAGCTTGTCTCCCAGCAGCTCCTCCAGGAAGACCGACATCCTGGCCCACCGCAGCCCCGGCACGCGGGTGGGCGGGTGGGCTCCCGACTGCTACCCGGCTCGCTGGTCCGCACGGCGGGCGGAGGCAGCGGCGGCAGCGGAGGCTGAGAGGGGAGCCCCGCCTACCGGGCCGCCCAGCCACTCCCCTCCATAGCCACGCCCCCTTCGTGGTTGGCCCGCGCAGCGCAGGCAGGTCCGTAGCAGCTGGCGTCTTGGCGCGAGCCTTCTGTACGTGGCTAAAGTAAGAAACCTGACCCGAGTTCTACACCAGGACCAGAATGCCTGGACTTAAGGCAGGAGAATGGTGCCCTCGAATTGGAGTTTTCCGCGGCTGCAAACTATGCTAAGCCGCATCCCTACCCCTAATTCATCCCACCTTCCACTTCTAAACCCTCTCCACACTGAAGTTCTGCACCCGCTCTTGTTCTTTTCCAACCTCTCCACCTTCCTTCCCAATACTAACCCTTAAGACATTTTGAACCCCGATGACCTCATATAAAACCTATAGGGTTTTAACACCATCACCGCCCAATGTCACTATATCAGGCTAGGTCTTGTTCAGCAGTCGTGTGTGTGTGTGTGTGTGTGTGTGTGTGTTTTGCTTGCTATTGTAAGTAGACTGGGGAGCGCCACCTCTGTTTCTGATGCCAAGAACAAGAGAGAGAATTCATAAATACTTGTGGGCTGATTACAAGTCACATGTGGGTTTTCAGTCCACAGGTCGCTGGAACCTTTCCTCGATGGGAAATGGCTCTCTTCCATTTCCGTAAATGTATGCAACAGATGGCGCAGCGTTTCCAAATCAGGATTGGCTGCTCTCCTGACTTCATAGCTTATCTCAGGTCTGCTGGTAGTTGAGAAAATTCTAAGTTGTTTTTTTTTTTTAACCCATCTTGAAAGATGCTTTCCAATGCTTTGAAAAGAACGCTGATTAAACAAATGGTCTGTGGCAAGTCTCCCAGGCATGAACACAGGACAAAATGTATATTATTACACACATACATGCAGAGAGAGAGAGAGAGAGAGAGAGAGAGAGAGAGAGAGAGAGAGAACCAATTATGTGTATCAGCTCAGCAACTAACAACAGTGACATCTTAAAAGAAAAATCCAACCACTGGCAATCCTTCACTCCTTCGGAGATTATTTCTTTCGCATCTGCCGCCATCTAATGGAAGAATGAGAGAACTTCTACCAACACATAAGGTGAACGCAGCAGAATGCTTTAATTACACAGGCTTCCTCTACTATCACATACACACACACACACACACACACACACACACACATGCACACGCACACACAGAGAGGGGGGAGAGGGAGAGAGAGAGAGAGAGAGAGAGAGAGAGAGAGAACAAAGTGTATGACACAGACCATTTAAATTTCAGAATATAACCTCATGCTTCTAGGAGAAATGCGCCAAAGTTCTCAGTGTGTTGGAGGGAGAGAGAAGTGTGTAAGTCCTCAGTCTGTAAAATATCATCACATGAACCAATGAAAGCCATAAAGACAAGCTTCACACGCTGGTGCTATAAACGGTGGCTCACATCTTTAATCCCAGGACCCTGGAAGCACATCTTTGTGAGTTTGAGGTCAACCTGGTCTACAATAGCCAGGCTTACACAATGACACCCTGCTTCAAAACACTAAATTGTTT
The DNA here is from genome assembly GCA_964023405.1 of Apodemus agrarius. NCBI lineage: Eukaryota > Metazoa > Chordata > Mammalia > Rodentia > Muridae > Apodemus > Apodemus agrarius. The sequence continues at coordinate 62,363,364 of OZ030015.1, forward strand.
TATTCATGTGTGTGTGTGTGTGTGTGTGTGTGTGTGTGTGTTCATCTGGTATTACAGGACATTGTGAGCTACCCCATGTAAATGTAGAGTCCAAACGTGAATTCTCTAAAGGTCTTAAACATGCCGAGCCATCTCTCTAGCACCCTAGCATCCTGCTTTTAAAGCCTTGAATGTATGGATGTCATAAGTGAATTAAAATGTTTCATCTTCCACCTGAATCACATCTGAAATGTCCCTGAGTGGATATGTGGTTTCACATGTCTGAAAGCACGTCAGACAGATATCTACTGTCAGACATTGTCAGACAAATTCTAAACATGTGAAAGAAGTTGAGGCCAGAGCTGCCTTTAGTCTCAGCACTTGGGGGGCAGAGTCAGGCTGATCTCTGTGAGTTTGAGGCCAGCCTGGTCTATTTAGCAAATTCTAGGCCAGCCAGGGGTAATAAGACCCTGTCTTAGTTCACAAAAAAACGTGAAAGGACTAGCAGCATCTGCATCTTTTTCGAGCCAAAGAACAGAGTATCAGGAGCAGAAATAGGTGAGGAGAGGCTCCGGGGGGTTGGGGATTGGGAAATATCGAACTCATTACTGAGTTGGTAAACTAGGTACAAGCATGGCGTGCAGAGGTCACGTGTTCAGCATCTTCCTTTCATTATTTTACAGGAAAGCAGTTCCCACTGGAGTGTGTCCAAACCAGCATCTGGCACCTGGGAGAGTGAGAGTTTGAACATACTGCACGTGAAATATAAATACAATTTGGGGAATTGTTGGTACCTTGGGGAGAAGCCAAAGCCTGCAGCTGCCTTTCAGAGGAGAGTGGAGGGAGGGGGTTTGGAGGGGAAATAATTCTAAAGTCATAATCCCGTGAGTGTTTGTTGCTAGAAGCCCAACAAGACTCATTTGGCTTCCGGTAATGTCCTTTGGCCTGTATGAGGAATGAGACTCACTTAAAGAATCGGTTCCATCCAGGATTTAATTGGATTTATGGTACATGTCTTAAACTTTGTATTAAAGAACCACAACATGCCTAATTTTGTAAGAAATGTGTACTACTTTCTTTTGAAAAATTACAGTTAGAGTCACATGGTATCATTCAAAATACACACAGAACAAATGTATGTTTGCCATCTTTAAGATGCATCGAGCTACCGAGGGGAGCTCAGTGGGAGAGCGACTGCAGAGCCCGCTCAAGGCCCTAAGTTCAGCTGCCTCGTGCCATAGCGGGAAATCCATAGAGCAGGGCCGGCAGGACGGCTCAGCAGGTAAAGGTTCTTGCCATGTGTCCTGGGCTTTCTATTGCTGTGATAAAACACCACAACCAAAAGCAATTTGGAAAGGAATGGGTTTATTCTCTTTACATTTCCACACATCAAAGGAAATTAAAACAAAAACTCAAACAGGGCAGGCGCTGCTGCAGAGGCCATGGAGGGGTGCTGTTTCCTGGCTTGCTCCTCAGCCATTTTAAAATTATTATTTACTTATTTATTTTATGTATATGAGTATCTTCAGAGGCATCATATCCCATTATAGATGGTTGTGAGGCACCATGTGGTGGCTGAGAATTGAACTCAGGACCTCTGGAAGAAAAGTCAGTGCTCTTAACCACTAAGCCATCTCTCCAGCCCCCAGCCTTATAGAACCTCAGACCACCAGCCTATGGATGGCACCACCTACAATAGGGAAGTCCTTCCTACGTCAATCACTAATTAAGAAACTGCACTACAGATCTGACTACAGGCCAGTTTTTTTTTTAAATGTCTTCTTCAGTTTTCTTTCTTTCTTTCTTTCTTCCTTCCTTCCTTCCTTCCTTCCTTCCTTCTTTCTTTCCCTCCCAAATCAGGGTTTTTCTGTGTAGACCTCGCTGTCCTGAAATTCACTCTGTAGACCAAGATGGTCTCGAATTCAGAGACCTGCCTGCCTCTGCCTCCCAAGTGCTGGGACCAAAGTCACCAGCACCGACCAGCACCTACAGACCAGTTTTATAGAGAGGCATTTTTTGTTAAGAATGCCTCTTCCCACATGCTCTAACAGATATCAGGTTGACATAAAATTAGCCAGCCAACCTTTGCTAGGTTGAGCCTAGCAAACCTGAGTTTGGTCCCTAGAACCTATGTAAAACTGGAAGGAGAGACTTGAAACCACAAAGTTGTCTTCCTACCTCCACATGCATGTTGTACTTACACACACATATACACACACATACATACACACATACACATCATACACACATACACATCATACACACATCATATACACACATTACAAACATACACATCACACACACATAAACATCGTACACACACATCATACACACACATCACACACATACACATATACACACATCACACACACATAAAAATCACACACATCATACACACACATCACACACATATAAATATAATACACACACATACACATACACATCATATACACACACCATACACACACACTTCACACAAATACACATCATGCACACACATCACACACATAGATATCATACACACACACATCACATACTCATACACACACCTCACACATACACACACACACACACACACACACACACTTTTTTTAAATTGAAAATGTGGGTCTGGAGAGGTGACTGAGCAGCTAAAGCACACGCTGCTCTTCTAGAGGGCCCAGGTGCTGTTCCCAGCACGCACACACCGGCTCACAACTGTCTGTAACTCCATTTCCAAGGGGTCTGGCCTCCTCAGATCACAGGCACACACGTGGTACACAGATATGCAAACAGACAAAATACACATAATTTTTGAAAAGTTAAAGACCCACAAATCAGCATGGTGGCACACACCTATAATCCCAGCACTTAGGAGGATCCTCCGAAGCAGAAGCATCCTGAGATCAGGGACAGTAACATCTTATTTGAATTTTTTTTCAAGACAGTTTCTCTGTGTGACCCTGGCTGTTCCAGAACTCGATTTATAGACCATGTTGGCCTTGAACTCACACAGATCCACCTGACTCTGCCTTCCAAATGCTGGGATTAAAGGCATGCACCACCACTCCCAGCTCAAAAAAATGTTTTAAATGATTCACATATCATAGTTCTTGGCTTTTAGGTATGCTAAGACATGTGCACAATGTGTGTGTGTGTGTGTGTGTGTGTGTGTGTGTGTGTAATTGGAAAGACTAGGAAAAGCTTAATTGTGTATCCATGAGGGTGATTAAATTATGACACATTAATCACTTGAAATATAGTTTGATTATTGGAAAGAACTGACCTTTATAAGTCTGGATTAGAGACAGGGAGGGAGATTGACTTACTATAAGGAACTGAATTGTCACAAAAACAAGAAGTCTGTAGAAGACCTGCAGCCAGCCAGACTGAGACCAATCTAATCAATGGTGTGAATGCCTCAGACTTCAAGCCTAAAGATAGACACCCAGATCTAAAATATCAGAGTAACTTCCCTTTCTCCACCTTTTTGTCCCATTCAGGCTTCCGCAGGAAAGAATGAGACACACCCACAGTGGGGAGGCTACTAGTTTGAGTCAGTCCACCAATCCAGGAGACCCTTCACAATAATACCCATAATCAAGCTGAACCATGAGCACAGAACTCCAATGGACTACTCAAATGAGTCATAATACCGACCACCACGAGCCTGCCCTCTGCCATGGCTGGCACCCACGTGTCTTCCTTAACCATCATGAGCCTGCCCTCTGTCATCTTGGCACCCACGTGTCTTCCTTAAACCAGACTTAATCGTCAAATAAAGATGACAACAAACTCTTGATGCTACCTGAGGTGAATAACACCTTCTGACCTCCTCAGACTCCAGGCATGCACATGGTCCGCAGACATATATGTGAGCAAAACACTCGTACTTATAAAGCAAAATAAATAAGTCTTAAAAAAAATTTTTTTTGTTTTTTTTTGAGACAGGGTTTCTCTGTGTAGTGCCGGCTGTCCTGGAACTCACTCTGTAGACCAGGCTGGCCTCGAACTCAGAAATCCGCCTCCCAAGTGCTGGGATTAAAGGCGTGCACCACCACTGCCTGGCTTAAAACATTTTAATTTGGACCATCAACATTCTGTTATGGAATGGAAGAGAATCTAAACAAAAATAACTTTATGTATTTGTTTTGTTTGTTTGCTTTTTGAGACAAGGTTTTGCTATGCAGCCTTGGCTAGTCTGGAACTTGATAAGTAGACCAAGTTAACCTCTAAGAGATATATCTGCCTGCCTCTGCCTCCCAAAAGCTGGGATTAAGAGGTGTGTATCACATCCAGTGCCCTCTTCTGGCCTTCACAGGCACCCACACTTGCACAGGCATGTGTGTGCACACATATACATACAAATAAAAATTAAAAAAAAAACCTTCCAATTCCAGCATATAGGAAATATGACCCAGGAATACTGGACCACCCATCAGAAACAGGCTAGACTCTAAGGATCTGTCACTGAGCAGCCCAGGAAATCTTTCTCAATGAGGAAATCACAGTGTCAAAAAGAAGATGTAATAGGAACATTTTTCTAACACTTGGCCATTGACTGAGTTACAAGAATGGCGTCTAGAAGCAAGGTGGTGGCGCACACCTGTAATCCCAGCACTTGGGAGGCAGAGGCAGGCGGATTTCTGAGTTCAAGGCCAGCCTGGTCTACAGAGTGAGTTCCAGGACAGCCAGGACTACACAGAGAAACCCTGTCTCGGAAAACAAAACAAAAACAAAAACAAAAACAAAAACAAAAAAGCTCAAACTTAGCTTTCTAACACTAAAGAACACAAAGAGTTAGCGATTCCGGGTTGCCTGGCATAGTGGCACACACCTTTGACCCCAGCACTCTGGAGGCAGGCAGATCTCTCCAAGTGGGGGCCAGTGTGGTCTAGATAGGAGTTCCACAGTGAGACTCTGACTCAAAAACAAAAAAAGACAAAATATAAACAAACCCCTGGGAATGACTGAGGGAGCTCAGTGGTTAAGAGCACTGATTGCTCTTCTAGAGGACCTGAGTGCAGTCCTCAGCACTCCTATCAGGTGGCTCACAGCCACTTGTAACTCCAGTTCTAGTTACCATCCTTCTGGCCTCTGTGGGCACCTTTGCACATGTAGTATACACACACACACACACACACACACACACACACACGTGCGCGTGCGCCTCCCCCAGGGCTAGGACATTCCTCTCCCAAAGCAGGAATGATTCTGAGCACCCACGTGTGTTCATCACTCTGAGCCTAACTGAGAATATGGAAAGCACATCGTGAGGATGGGAATGGCCCAGGAAGAGCTGAGCTGGGAGCCAAGCACGGGTGTCTTCCTGGCAATTCCCAGGGTTAGCATTTGGGTCCAGCACAGCAAAGGATCTAAAGCAGAAGGTGCACTTTGCTTGGGTGCTCAACGGTGTTTCTGTGGATGATTTGAAGAGTCAGGTAGGAGGCAAGAGGTAAGTTAGCGTCTAATGACTGAGAGATGATGGGGGATAACACAACTTCCACGGCAGCGAGCATTAAAGCAAGGGATGGGCTCAAAAGACAGGTGTGTGTGTGTGTGTGTGTGTGTGTGTGTGTGTAAGCAAGACAAGAGCAGGAGTGATTCACCCAGCCAGGAAACAGGAAGTGCAGGTATGGGGGCGGTGTGTATGAAAGAAGTTTTAACTTCACCTGTAGCTCCTAGTTATCCTCTGCTGTTGGGGGACATTAACCAAAGTCCCTTAATTGCAAAGTCATCTGTCCAGGATCTGGAGAACTGGATCAGCAGTTGAGAGCACTGGCTGTTCTTCCAGAGTTCCTGAGTTCAGTTCTCAAGCACCCACATGGTGGCCCACAAACATGTTAACTCCAGTCCCAGGAGATCTAGTGCCATCATCTTCTGGCCTCCCGGGTATTACAAGCACAGGTAAAGACTTTTGAATTAATTAAAAAAATAAGATTTAAAAATAAAGTCGCATGTCTAGTACACATTGTAGTACCCACTGTGTACAACAATTCAGTCATCTATGCAGTATTTGTTGGCATGTACCTTCCACCAGTCATAGGGCTTTGACATTTTCCATTGTTACGGTAGCCATATGCAACTAGCACCCTATGCCGAACTCTGTGCTCAGCTTGCTCTCTGCTCTCTCTCTCTCTATATGCTCTCTCTCTCTCTCTCTCTCTCTCTCTCTCTCTCTCTCTCTCAAGCATGGTGTCTCTGCGTAGTCCTGGCTGCCCTGGAACTCACTCTGTAGACCAGACTGGCCTCAAACTCAGAGATCTTGCCTACCTCTGCCTTCTGAGTGCTGGGATTTAAGGTGTGCTAGACCACCGCTCAGATCATTTGTTGGCCCCCTCTTTATCTTTAAAGACTTAATAACTATGTAATAAAATACTTTTTGAACACATTTATGCCATGTTTCAACATTTACTTACAAAGCACAAACATTCTATTCCAGAATACCAACTAGCCTGTGGTTCTAATGACTGCGTAGCCGGGCAACAAAGCGGACACGCGCGTCCCCTGCTGCGAGTTTAACGAACTGCAGCCTAGCACGAGCCCGATCACTCTTCGGCCGCTTCTCAGAAGAGCTTTCAAATGAAGTAGCCTGGCCTGAGAGCGCGCACGGCTTTCTGGGAAATGTAGTTAGACGTCTGAGTTAGAACTACAAATCCCGGCACGCACCACAATGGAGCCCTTAGTTGAGGGGTGTTCTTGAGATACTGAGTCTTGTCAGTGCTTTTAGCAATGCCTTACAAACTTGGCTCACTGTTTAAAGAGGCTTTGAAGAAACATCATAGCTTCCTCGACGCTGATGCACAGGCAGTTCTTGCTTCTACAGTTTCCTCACTGTGGCGAATCTGCCGTCACGCTGGCTGGACTCCTAGGTAAGCGTGTGGAATCGGCTGAGTGATATGTGATGTGAAAGGTACTAGGGCTGCTACAGTCATGGCGGCTGCCGCCCCCAAGGCTGGGGGTTCAGCTCCCGAGGCGGCGGGTTCCGCCGAAGCTCCGTTGCAGTACAGTCTTCTTCTTCAGCACCTAGTGGGCGACAAGCGTCAGCCCAGGCTTCTGGAGCCTGGCAGCCTGGGCGGGATCCCGAGTCCTGCCAAGAGCGAGGAGCAGAAGATGATCGAGAGGGCAATGGAAAGTTGCGCCTTCAAGGCTGTGCTGGCTTGTGTAGGAGGTGAGTCGAGCCTCGTGGGGCCCTTGGGAGGCTGAGGGCTTGGAGAGCCTTAGGGTTCCTTGCTAAGACCACGCGCCTGGGTGGCGAGGAACCTGTAGGTCTTGACCTTGATTGCACCCGGACTGGCTCCTTGAACCTGGAGATGCCTCTCTTGACCCTGGGGTTACTATTCAGTCAGGGTCTGCAGGTTCCTAAGTAGTCTCTTTCTCTCGTTTGTTCGTTCATTCATGCATTCAGTAAGTAAGTTGATACTATCCAACCGTCATGTTCCAGGCAGTGGGAATATGGATGAAAGCGACAGGAGCCCCGAAGGAGACTTTTTGGACCCAGAGAGAATAATGCTGCAGACACATAGGGAGTTGCAAATGCGATGGTCTTTAAGGTAGAAGTTAGGGCCTTGGAAATTATTGCTGGGTGGTAGTGGCCCAGGCTTTTAGCCCAGCACCAGGGGTGGAGGGGGTGGTAGTGCGGGGAAACAGAAACAGACAGACAGATCTACATAGAGACACCCTACCTCAAAATAAAACAAACAAACAAAAAAAATGAAGACCAGTGTGATTAGACAGTTGGGCGGGGCTGGGACAACCCCCAACACACACACACACACACACACACACACATTAACTTTTTGAAGATTTGAGAATGTACAGCATACTTAATGTTCAGGTCAAAGGGTAAGTATATTCATAGATGAATTTAAATTTCATTATGAATGAAAAACATTTTAAAAATTCTAATAGCAGGAGTTTAAATCTTAAAAAGCCGGGATAAAGAGGCAGTCAGATCTGAGAGTTCCAGGTCAGCCTAGTCTATATAGTGAATTCCAGGACAGCCAGGGCTACATAATAGAGACACTAGGTCAAAAATCAAACAAGCAAGCAAAAAAAAAAAAAAAAAAAAAAAAAAAGACAAAAAACAAAAAACACCTCACAACCAAACAAAACAACTTTTTAAAAAGGTAGTAGAAAGAAGAGATAGAGTTTTGGAGTTGGAGTGATTGGAAAGCAAGAAATTGTAGGAGAGGAGGAGTCGAGCTTCGCTGAGCTTCCATTGGTCTGGAGGAGACAGTCTGCAGAAATGGCTGGGCAGGAAGCTCACTTGGTAAAGTGCTTGTCGAGCAAACGTGAAGGTCTGAGCCCAGCACTCGAGGGAAGAGGCAGGCGAGTGTATCTCTGAATTTGAGGCCTGCCTGGTCTGCATATTGAGTTCCAGGACAGCCAGGGCACTTACACAGAGAGACCCTGTACTGGCTGGTTTTCTGTGTCAACTAGAAAACAGTTGGAGTTATCACAAAGAAAGGAGCTTCAGTTGGGAAGTGCCTCCATAGATCCAGCTGTGGGGCAGTTTCTCAATTAGGGATCAAGATGGGAGGGCCCCTTGTGGGTGGTGCTATCCCTGGGCTGGTAGTCTTGGGTTCTATAAGAGAGCAGGCTGAGCAAGCCAGGGGAAGCAAGCCAGTAAGTAACATCCCCCCATGGCCTCTGCTTCAGCTCCTGCTTCCTGACCTGCTTGAGTTCCAGTCCTGACTTCCTTTGGTGACGAACAGCAACGTGGAGGTGTAAGCTGAATAAACCCCTTCCTCCCCAACTTGTTTCTTAGTCATGTTTGTACAGGAATAGAAATCCTGACTAAAACAGACCCTGTCTTGAAAAATACCAAAAACAAACAACAACAAAAAGAAATTGGTGGATAGTTCCTGAGGAACGACACCCCACGATTGACCTCTGGCCTACACCCACATATATACAAAGAATTGTCCAACGCTCAGACAAATCATTTTTGACAGTACGTAAGATTCCACATTTACTAGTCATGTGACCTTGGAGACAGTTACTTAACCTCTCCAAGGTTTGGTTTAGAGAGGCCGGCTGAACGGCAGTTGCACACACCTTTAATTCAAGCACTTGGAAGGCAAAGGCAGAGAGGTATCTCTTAGGTTGGAGCTAGCCTGTTCTACAATAGCAAGTTCCAGGCCAGCCAGTATTACATAGTGAGGCCCTGTCTCAGACAAAAAAAGCCAGAAAGGAGAGGCAATAATATCTGCCTCGCAAGTTATTGTGAAAAATACGGAGTATTCCAGAACATGTGGTTCATGATACTTACTGAGAGACTGTATGAATGTTGTCACGGTCAAGGGATGACACACAGTGTTGGTAACTGAAAGCTGAAAGGCAGAAAAATGAGAGGAGGAGGAAATCCCAGAGGAGCTGGGGGATCGACGCCCACTGCGCACTGTGGGGGAAGCAGGATCAGGATTGACCCAGAGACCAGAAAGGCCATCTTCAGTTATCATCCCAAAGTGGTAGTCCAGAGAATGTCCAAAAGAACTCTTCTCTCTGCTTGCCTCTAGGGTTTGTCTTGGGAGGCGCGTTTGGCATCTTTACTGCTGGCATTGATACCAATGTGGGCTTTGACCCCAAGGACCCTTACCGGACACCAACTGCAAAAGAAGTCCTGAAAGACATGGGACAGAGAGGAATGTCCTATGCCAAAAATTTTGCCATTGTGGGCGCCATGTTTTCGTGTACTGAGTGTCTGGTAGAATCTGTAAGTGCCTCTTGCTTTTTACCAAAGCCCTTTCTGTTGTTGTTGCCTGATGTGGGCCTGGGCCATAAGGATGCCAGAGGAAAGTATCTAGTCTCTTGGGACTGGAGTTACGGGCAGTCATTAGCATGTAAGTCTAGAGAATTGAGCCAGGGTCTCTCTGGAAGAGAAGCCAGTGCTCTTAACTACCAAGCCATCTCTCTGACAACACACCCCCCTTTTTGAGACAAGGTCTTACAGTGTAACCCTGGATGGCCTGGAACTCGCTATATATACCAGGTAGGCCTAGAATTCACAGAGATCCACCTGTCTCTGCCTCCTGAGTACGGGGATTAAAGACATGTGCCACCACACCCATCCCATGGCACAACTTTTAAAAGAGCAGTGTTCTCAGGCCAGGCGTGGTGACGCACGCCTTTAATCCCAGCACTTGGGAGGCAGAGGCAGGCGGATTTCTGAGTTCAAGGCCAGCCTGGTCTACAAAGTGAGTTCCAGGACAGCCAGGGCTACACAGAGAAACCCTGTCTTGAAAAACCAAAAAATAAAAAAATAAATAAAATAAAAATAAAATAAAAGAGCAGTGTTCTCAGAGTGTCTTCAGAATGCAGATGAGAAATGGCAGTCAGTGTTTGCAGCTTCAGCACTCAGGGACTGAAGTGGAGGATCATGAGATCTGGGCCAGGCTGCGCTAGCTAGGAAGACTTTCCTTTAACACAAACATTTAAAAATGTCAAATTTTAGTATTGTTTATCTAAAAAATAGTCCCTAATGTGCGCTTTTTACATATTTGTAATTTAGGTTTTGCACTTTTAAAAAAATCTTCTGTAGGCAAGTGTTTTTTGTTTTATTTATTTCTTTGGTACTGGGGATTGAACTTGGGGCTTTATGCATAGTAGGCAGGTGCTCAGCCAGTGGACCAAATCCCCAATCCAGGTAGTTGTAATTAACGATTTAAAATTATACTGGAGAACCTACAAAATTTCACTTCCCAAGTGCTAAACTTGACTCCAGCTCTCTGGTGCCCCCTGCAGGAGCCATGTATAAGCCATGTATGTTAGGAGCGGCCCTTTTGAAATCAAGGTTTGAGTGGGACTGGAGTGGGCAGCTGGGAGCGCTGTGTTGTCTTCTTCAGTCGCCTGGCCTGGCTCGGTTCCCGGGCTCTAAACAGCATTTCTCCACCACAGTACCGGGGGAGGTCGGACTGGAAGAACAGCGTCATCAGCGGCTGCATCACTGGCGGAGCCATCGGCTTCAGAGGTTGGTAAACAGCTCTCGAGTGGTTTTCTTCTGTGGTCTGGGGCAATGTGGTGATGTTGACATTTCCCAACATGAGTGTTCTAAGGATGCTTGATACTTTCCCTCTGACAAACAAGGCCTGGCTGCTTCTGTGTGAACTCGGTTCTGGAAACTTTATCCGTGTCTTTATCCGTGCTAGCCTTTCTCATCCTCATCCTTAGCCTCTAGAGATTTTGCATCACATAAAATCTTTTTCTTTCTTTTTTTAAAGAAAACTTTATTTTGTATGGGTGTTTTGCCTATATATATGTCTGTGCCTCGCATGTGTACCTGGTACCAGAGGAGGGCATCAGGTCCCCTGGACTGGACCTGCAAACATAACTGACTGGAACTGTAAGCCGTTGGCTGGTGGGAACCAAACCTGGGTCCTCTGAGAGAGGAGCAAGTGCCCTTTAACTGCTGAGCCATCGCTCCAGCCTCCACATAAATCTTTGCTGGTGTGGAATAGAGTCAAGTGCATTTGGCCAGACGCTCATAGCATCTTCAGATCGGACAACTAAAAGTGTCTCCTGCTGTGTCAGAAGCCCCCTCGGATGGGGAAATTACCCATGCTTAAGCATAGAGCCAGCTCTTTCCTAGAAAGAAGAGCTTCCATACTGAGTGTGTGAGATGACGTTCACTGTAAGCACTAGGCTGGTATGTGGGATAGTGCTGAGGCCTACCTGAGCCACCAGCCCCGCCCTGCGCAGTTTGTGTCTGTGCTGACGTTCGTTTCATAGCACCTCAAGTATCTGAGCATCTTTCTTTCTGAATTTGATACAGTTGTTGGGGTTCTGTCTTACAGTTCTGCACACTAGACCCAGGCCCACGTAAACACTAAGCATGAGCTCTAATACTGAGTTGTGGCCCCAGCCCAGCTTTAATTTTGTATGTGAATTTTTTTGTTGTTTTTTTTCGAGACAGGGTTTCTCTGTATAGCCCTGGCTGTCCTGGAACTCACTCTGTAGACCAGGCTGGCCTCGAACTCAAAAATCCGCCTGCCTCTGCCTCCCAAGTGCTGGGATTAAAGGCGTGCGCCACCACCGCCCGGCATGTATGTATGTGAATTTTAATAGCTGTGTCTTTCTGTCAGTGGGGACTCTTTAAGATTCCTATTAATTGAAACCTGAGTACACACTGGACTGGTGCTCTGGAGGAGTGAAGAGACCTTGTCTCAAAAAATCAATGGAGCAGGTTGGAGAGGTGCTTCAGCCCAGAGGTTAAGAACATGTACTGTTCTTGCAGTTAGTTCCCAGAACCCCTCGCAGCTACCTGTAACTGCAGTTCCAGAGAGCCTAACACCCTTTCCTGACCTCCTCAGGCGCCCTTGTACACACACGCATACACATAAAAAAATGGGCAGCGGTGGTGCATGCCTTTGCTCCCACACTTGGGAGGCAGAGCAAGCAGATCTCTGTGAGTTTTGAGGCCAGCATGGTCTACAGAGCGAGTTCCAGGACAACCATGGGCTACATAGAGAAACCCTGTCTCAAATAACAAAAGAAAAACAAAAAATAAATAAGTAAAAAAAAAGGAGGTCAGGACAGAAGAAAGCTAAGTGCAGACATCCTGGAAATGTTAGGTTATCAGCTACGACGTATCCTCCACCCCGTCCCTGTTCAAGTGTGTGGGGCACTGGCCGCAAGCACTCGAAGGCTCCTAGAAGCAGTGTGTATTGCTGGGCCCCTCTCCATCACTCACAGCTTGACTTGCCCAGAGCGAAGCCTCTCATCTCTGAGAGCCAGCGATTTGCTGTCATTAAAGCTGCGCTAGCTCCTCACAGCCATGTTTGGTTGGCAGAGAGGCTTCTCTTTTGGTCTTCTATAGTGTAGCTTTGTCGGGGCTGTGAGCTCAGCTCCCCCAGGATCGCTTTGATCACCTTCCCAGGAATTTATTCCATAAACAGATCAGGGGATAAGGCCATATGCTTTCATTTGATTCCAAGGACTGCTTCCCTTAACCACTTTTCTGACTGAAGGGCTAGTTCCATATGACTGGAAACAGTAACTGTTGGAATGAGAAAAGCTAAGCAAATGTATGGTTAGATGAGGCACACTGGTTTGGGTGGGATATGTGGCTTCATTAAGATCTTTTTTATGGTTTATTTTTATTTTATGTGCATTAGTGTTTTGTCTGCATGTATATCTGTGTGAGGGTGCCATATGTCCTGGAATTGGAACTACAGACAGTTGAGAACTGCCACGTAGGTGCTGGGTATTGAATCCTGGTCCTTGGGAAGAGTAGCCAGCACTCTTAACTGCTTGAACCATCTCTCCAGAATCACTTCATTGAAATCTAAATGGGACATTATAGTTTGGATGATTTAACGTGCTTAAATTGCATGTTTCTTTGCATGTGTGGTACAAACTTCCAAGTACAGTCCCAATGTAGCGCCCACTGTAGTGTAACGCTGCTTGTGTTTGCTTTGCAGCCGGAGTAAAGGCCGGAGCCATAGGTTGTGGAGGTTTTGCTGCTTTCTCTGCTGCAATCGATTATTACCTACGGTGAAAGAAACCGCCTGAAAAGGAGGACGCCAGGCACCTTCAGAGCTGTTCTTTGGTGCAGTTTCTACATACTTGGCATTGCTTCAGGGATGAAGCCAATTGTTTCCCTCTACAGTTGGTAATGTGAAGGACCCGCCTTGCTGCTCTTCTCTCCAGCCATTGGAGCAACCAAAGCTTTCTACTCCTGAATTCCAACCAGGTTTTTCAGGGAGATGGTATGCCAGATTGTCTCTTTGAGGTAAACAGATGAGGAGGCAGTGTGTGGACTATTAAAGCAGCAAGCTTGAGCCAGGCTCAGCTCTCCAGCTGTGAACAGGAAGGTGGCAGTGTTTGCCCAAAGCCAGGAAGCTCTTCTTCCTTCAAACTGTGCAAACATCCTCCGTGAGCTCCAGGGCAGGGCAAAGTAAACTTACGCCATCGAGGCAACAGTTAATATCTTTGTTGTCCTTGTTAAAACTCTGTATATGGGGGCTGTGAGACTGGCTGCTATACCAGAGGTTCCAGGGTCGGTTCCCAGCACCTGCATTGTGGCTTACAACCATCTGTAACTCTAGTTCCAGACATCTAAGGTCCTCTTCTGACCTTTGAGGGTACCAGGCACCTGAGTGGTACACAGACACACAGACATATATACACGCAGGCAAAAATACCCAAATTTTTAAGCATACGTACTGTTACAAGGAACAAGTTTTTCAGATTTCACACCTCTGACAAAAGATGCCAGCTGGCCCAAAGATGACAAGTCCAGTGGAAAGATTCGGAAACCTCTAAGGAACGCTGGGAGTGTTGCTCTTAGCGTCTGTGGAAACTGTATATTGGTTACCACAGCCATTCCTTCAGCTAGGCCTCTCCCTAGGAAGTCTAGCCATGTTTGGATGCATCGCAGCACGCTGGTAACTCCTCTGACTCCGCAAAGGCACTAGTGACCGGATGGTCATGCCTGCAGCTTACTGACCCCTTGGTCTCAGGCCCCAGCCCAGCTGAGAGGTCCGTGTCTTGCTGTGGACATCCTGCAGCTCCTGGCCCAGGTCCAATGGCGAAGGCCTGGTCACCACCACCCGTGTCTCCATTGAGCTTTTCCTTGGCTTTCGGTGGTTAGTTTTTTGTTGCTGCTGTTCAGCAGTTCAGCATAATTATAGCATGGCAGAAAATGAGCCTTTTGTGTTTGGGCCGTGCCACTGAGCTGTTTACTGTGTGTGGGTGAAGGTGAAGCTGACGGGCTCGGTCCCTACCTCCTGTGGGCTGTGCAGGAGGCTCAGCCAAGGCCTGCGGCTGGCTGCCTTCAGCAAGCATGCAGTCTTCCCCTGCTGTGCAGTGACCCTTCACCTCTGCTTTGCTTTCTTCTTCATCTCCACTCAAGCTTAAGCAGAATTCAAAGGCTCAACTTCAACATAGTCCTAGGGTGTGTATTTGTATGTGAATAATGATATCAGAGTCAGAATAACACCTTTTGCTGTCTCCTTAGAACAGGTGAGTTAGTGCACGGGGCTTGTGCTCTTTGCTGAATCCTTTTCATTTGTTTGTGGAGGAAAGAATCCAAGGCTCTATGCATGCTTAGGCAAATACTCAATTAGTCAATCTCCCTACTTCTAATCTGCAGTGAATTCTGTATGATGCCTGCCCTATTTCATAAGCACAGGGCTTCAGTGGAGCCTACCCCAGAGCTCTGGAAACAAGCTTAGGAGTGCTTCCTGACTTGTCTAAATCCTTCACCTAGAAACACTGATGCAAGGATGGGCTCTACCTGGTACCTGTCAAAGTGCTCAGGTGCCTGAGATCTTTTACCAGCTGCTTTCACATGAGCCCCAGTACAAGAAATGTTACCATCAGAACTACCTTGGCAAAGGGGAGCCTCGGCTGTCAGTAGCCATCAGTTGAACAAGCCAAGCCTTGTCCACGTGGACCATTCAATCAAGAGGAGAGGAATAGCTTCCTGTTTTAGATGGCTGGGGGTCAGTGTGAGCCCATAAACCAAACAGCACTTTGCAGACACATCTGTTCCCGAGCTCTAGAGTAAACAGTGTCCAATGGCTTCAGCTGGTCTAAGTCCCACACAAACCCTATTGGGTCTCCTAAAGGAGTGTGGGCTCTTGGTGGTGGCGCTCCCCCCCACCTCCCCAGGTTTCTGACAAGCAACTTCAACAGAAGGCTCCCGTAAGAGACATGCTAATTTTGAGGAAAACATAGGTTAGTGGAAGGCCAGTGACAGCTACCTCTGTCATCTTTTCCAGGTACACTGATGACCAGGCCCATAGTGAGTGTCCCATGAAGTGGATGACTGCAACAATGACTTAGAAATGGTACAGAAGCCGGGCATGGTGGCGCACGCCTGTAATCCCAGCACTTGGGAGGCAGAGGCAGGCGGATTTCTGAGTTCAAGGCCAGCCTGGTCTACAGAGTGAGTTCCAGGACAGCCAGGACTACACAGAGAAACCCTGTCTCGAAAAACCAAAAAAAAAAAAAAAAAAAAAAGAAATGGTACAGAGAGAAGGCAGCTTTCTCCCTCAACTGCCACAGTCCCCAACAGTCAGAAGGGAGGTGCAAGGTTAGACAGATAAACAGGTTCCTGCAAACACATCTGGGTGCAGCTGGAAGGATTTAAATATTTAGATTGGTGGTCTCTCCTGGACTACTGAGAACACAAACAACCACACCATGGGGCTGAGTTTTGTGCAAATGTTGAGGCTTTGCAATTTTTTTTTATTAACATTTCCCTCTCACATGGTTTACATCAATTTATAATAATCTACATAAGTTTAAACAGAACAGAGACAAAAAAAATATATCCATACCAACGTATTGGGGGTCCCATTCTTCCTTGTCAGCAAAAGCTGGCAGGCCTCAGGCGTTGCCCTAGCGAGTACAGGCATACCTCGATTCCCAGACCCTGTCCCCTGGTGCCCTGCTGGCAGTGAGGGGGTTCTGGGCTGCATGGCCCGTCTCAGGAGAACCACCGGATACTTTCTTGGTGCACCTCAGTTCAGGTCTGGCACCTGACTCCGTCCACTCTGGGTGGAATTTATAAATAATAGGAACTTCTAATAGTCCTCGGCTTCCCTGCTGTTCTACTGCCTAAGCAAGCTGGGGCTGCAGTGGCTGGTGCCGAGCAGCCTGCACCCGTCCTAAAGAGGCAGGAGGCACTGTTCTGAGCTGCAGCCACCTCCAGTCAAGCTTTGATAATGTGTCACTGTCAATCCTTTGGAAGCAAGAATGCCACATACTAGCACCTGAGCGCCAAGAGAGTGGCAGATGTGATCTTCACATGCACTGCATTTTCTTTCACCTGTTTGGGACAGCAAGGCTCCTTGTTAAACCGCTCGTAGGCAGCTGGGAAGCTGGCATTCCGTCCTCCTGCATAAACTGTACCGTTCTGTCAAAGGAATAGGTATGAACAGGACCTCAAGAGCCCTACCTAACCTCACCTAGCAAACAACAGCTTGGGGGCCAGCAAACCCTTGTTTAGACTTCGCCCTGAGCACACACAATGAGAGCTGGTCTCCCCGATCCTGAGGGCCAAGAATGAACTCTGTCATATAGAAGATAAAGGAAGCTGTGTGGTAGCTGGAGCCCCTATGACAGGAGCACCTTTCTTTCCCTGCTAATTGCCACAGGCTGGTAGCTCCTACTCAGATTGGAAACAGTGCTTTGGGAGGAACCCTCCTTGTTTAGTACCAAGCAATAGGTCACAGAGCTGGGAATGACACCTGCTGAACTCATCACAAGAGAGGCAGCCTACCCCACAACTTCTTGTATACTTGGGATTACCCACAGGCCTGAACTTAGAAGCCAGGGTAGAAGCATCCCAACTGGGTTCTACCTGCTGTTCCTAGGCTCTGGAGCACGCATGGCAATGTGGCTGCCCCGTGGCAGTGCTTGGCTGCTGAGTGTAAAATCTAAGGCAAAAGTGCCACGAGGTATGTGTGGTTCCAGGTTCCAGGTCAGAGCCTGTTTTCACCTGATTCAACCACAGAAGCTGCCCTCTGGGAGCCTGTGCGCTCTGCTGGCCCCTGCGGGTCCTTACAGTGAAGACAGGCTGCCCTTCTCTTGCACTGCTGGCTGCTCCACTCTTGTTCCTTCACAGCCTGGGTGCCCACCATACCCTTCAGGTGCAATCCTGACCTCTCGATGGCAGGACACTTGTGGGTCATCACACTCAAAGAAAACAGAACACTAGGGGGAAAGGAACAGAAAATTCAGCAATAGAAGAAAATTCAGCAATAGAAGAAACAGCTGAAGATGCCGTACTGGTAGGCAGGAGATAGAACAGACAAACCCCAGAAATGGCAATTCTCAAATAGAACATTCCAGAAATGAGCTCTCCAGCTCTGTGCTGAGGATTAGTGTGTGTCTGTCTCCTTGTTCAACATTTGCACAGACAGCAAGGGAAGCCGGTGTGCTTCCACAGGTGGAGAGCAAGGAGGCCAAGAGCAGCACGCCCCACTTCAGACAGGCTCGCACTGCCCAGGGCCCCTGCAGAGCTTTGTGGTGATGGAGCAAGAGCCCATGCTGCACATGCATGCAGCAGGCTGGGAGGTGGAGAGGGCAGATACTGCAGGGAGGCTGCAATCTGGGAGCAGGGCCAGGAGAGGAGAAGCTGGCAGCAGTTACACAGCGCAAAGTAAAAGTCCTTGGACCAGACTCAGGCAGAAAGTGAGTGTTGGGAGAAATGAAAGAACAAAGCAAGCTGTCTGTGCCCACACCAGCTTGGCCACCACCTTTCCAGCAATGACAAATATACATAAAACAATTCCTGGACAGTACGGAGCATCAGACACTCAGGTACAGAAGATAGGAGCTGGGGTGTGGTGAGAAGGCGGGGGCTGGTCAGCTGGCTTTGTACAAGGTGGCACAAAAGATGCACATGTTCCAGTTCTTGGAAGGTGGCTTCCCTTGGACTCTGGAGTGCTAGGCTGGGGAGTTTCTGTTGCAGTCTTTCAAGTCTATGTTGGGCCCTGGCTGGAGGGCTGGCTCTGGCCACCCCTACAGCTGCCCACCCCAGCTACACGTCTGTGGAGAAGTACAGTGTGTTCCGCTTCAGTTCTGCGAAGGAAATGGGGGGGTGCTGCAGGTAGTAGAGTAGGACCTGGACCTGTGAGGAGACAGGGAGACTGAGGTTGGGGTCCACGTGTTCCAGACCCTTCTTACCTGCTAGGCTGAAAAGAAATGATTGCCTGGCTGCAACCAAGAGTTACCCATGCCAATCCCCAGGCCCCTCTGCTCCGCTACAGCGCTAGAGGGTGCTGCAGGGCCAGGGGTCAGGGAGCCACTTCCTTGTCTAAGTCAAGAACTTTCAGCATGGGTCTGAGGTGAGTGTTGAAGGTGAGACTCTTGACCCTGAAAGCAACCCCAGGGCTTTCACACATGAGGGCAATCTCCAGACCTCAATTTTCTGTCTTTGAGACTGAAGCACTCAGGAAAGCAGCTAGCCCCTGGGACAGGCATTCTTTAACCCTGTGTAGACTTACACATTCTTGTCTTGCCTTGAGCAGGAAGGATGCTCTGTACCCGAGTGCGTGGGTGCCCTATATACCACTAACGTAGCTGCCTAGGAGGGGAGGTGGGGCCTCTGAACTGTCCAAAGGCCTACACGGTGCTGGTAGTACCTGGGCCATGACATCATGGGACCAGATGTCTGCAGCTGATGTGAGATGTGCTTTGCTCTCCACTTCTGAGGGTCTCAGTAACGTGGGGCCAAACACCGTGGCAAGGTTGTGAAGTGACATCTTGTTGATGGGCTCCTTCTCGGCAACCCTGAGAGAAAGGAAGGAGAACAGAGTCACTCCTCAGCAGCCCCACGATGGCAGGAAGCTAAAGGTACTTGTAGAATCTCCCTTGGGGACATCAAAGCCGCAGATACCTAGCCTCCCTTCCAGTAGGTGTGGAAGACATTAGGCTAAGGGACTGAGGTCCCAGCTGCGTCCCAGTAAATTGCTGTAATACACCCCTAGCTCCTAAGCTATGTGTCAAGCTGATGGGAAACTGCTAAGCCTAAGGACTAACAACTACCAATGACATCCCTCTTGACTTAGAAACCTTACAGTAACATGGAGACTACTACAGCTCTGAGAACTCCTCCTGTAATACTGTATGTTGTTGGTCATTTTGAGGTATTATCATCCCTTCTGTAGAGCTGAGGAAACCAAATAAGACTTCCTCTCCGTCACACAGCTAATAGGTGCTAGAGCTGGTTTCTAGGCAATGAGTCTCCCCAAGAGCCACTCCACTCCCTTTTGTTTTTTCTCCAGAGCCCAACAGTAGTACAGTTATGGGAAGTCAGCAGTGGAGAGGGCAGAGGGAGGACCTGCCGCCCAGAGGCAGCTGCTAGCTGAGCCCACAGTTATGCAGGCTGTGTTGTAGCAGGAGCGGTCTAAACCGCAGGCAAGTCTGGAGGCTGAATTCCCCATTGTCTCTGAAGGGCCTCTCACGGGCCTGCTCTCACTCTTTCCAGATCTCCCCTTCTATTATGTAATAGACTAGGTTGATATGTCCCGAGTGACAGTGGAACTGCCATCTGTGGCTACTGTCGAGGAAGGCTCAGTATCACCAAGAGATTCTGGACCTCCCCAACTCCATATTAGGAAATGTCTCTGGAGCCTCCATACACACAAACCCTGGATAGGGCCTCTCATCCTATTCGCCAATATGACGCCCACCCTCTGGGCAGGAGTCACAAATGTGCCTGCAGATTGCTTTGGAAACAGGCAAACGTAGTGCCAGCAGACAGCTGTGCAGCTGGCTAGCCTCTGTGTGCATGTACGCGCACACGCGCGCACGCGCACACACACAAGAATCCAGATGTGGGCACAGTTCCGAGAATGGAAAACCTAATGAATTTTCCCTTCCCATTCCTTCTCAGTGTGTCCTCTCACAATGTTCACCAAACTAGTTGGGAACTGGTTGGGATTTTAGTCCTGGCCAAACCCAAGGGAGGGACATTGTCTCATGGTGGGAAAAACAAGGCACCAGCGCCAGCTATAACGAGGTCCCCACTGGCCCTCCAGAGCCTGGCCTGCCTGAACCACAGCCAGCACCCAGATGAGGGATGAGCTCAGAGGCACTGGGCCAAGGTAGCAAGTGGATTTAAGGAACACCAAGTGACCTCCTTCCGACTGGTATCTGTAGTTAGTCCTGGGCTAAAAAGTGAGTGATGAGGACAGGCTGGTCCTCAGTTCAGCTCTGTTTGCCCTCCCCATAGGAGGGGTAAGGGAAGGTGGGACGGGTCTTAGTTTAGGACTTGGAAGATGTAGGTATTAAGTACAATTTTACTGCTAAGCCAAGCAAGTCCCTGCTGGGCTTAGGGTCTGTTTCCCTGTTTCATAATGTATGGGCCAAGACCAGTAGGCTTCAAATTCTTAACTGACTCATAATGAACACATCGGATGATGTAACAACCCGGGACACATCTACAGGTAATGGAATAAAGCAATCTTTTTGCCTGGAGCACACCCTTCTGCTGCCCTTTCTATTTCACTTAAAAAAAAAAAAAAAAGCTACACTGGGCTAGCGTGACGGCTCAGTGGCTAAAGGTCCTTGCTGCCAATTCTGACCCCCCCCCCCCAGTCCAGCCCTCAGAAGCTACATAATAGAAGGAGTCAACTTCTACAAGAAGTCCTCCAGTCTCCATATGCAAACCACACATACGTACACATGTGCACACATTAAGTAAGTGTAAACAAAACAAAAAGCTACACTAACTGCTTTTGGGGCCCATAGATTAAACCCACCTGAGGTCCTTTGGTTCACCCGACCATTCTACAAGGGTCTCCTTATGTTTCCCAAGCTATTTTTTTGTTGTTGTTTGGTTGGTTGGTTGGTTTTGTTTTTGTTTTTTTGAGACAGGGTTTCTCTCTGTAGCCCTGGCTGTCCTGGAACTCACTCTGTAGACCAGGCTGGCCTCGAACTCAGAAATCCGCCTGCCTCTGCCTCCCAGTGCTGGGATTAAAGGCGTGTGCCATCACCGCCTGGCTTCCCAAGCTAGTTCTTGATTGCTCAAGCAATCCCCCTGCTTCCGCATCCTGAGCACAGGCATGTGCTACGGCACCATGGCTAATTATTTTACACTGCAATTAGAAGCCAGTTTCCCAACAACAAAGTGAGCGCAACCAATCCGGCTGCGGTGGGTGACCACACAGGCCAGTACCCCGGAGGCAGAGCGGAGACAATGGGTCTGGTGGGACAGGCGGCTGCTCTGGGCTGGGTCCTGCCTCCTCTCCTTACCTTTTCAAGTGTTCCAGCAGGAAGAGGAAGGTGATGAGGTTGGGGTCGGGCAGGGAGCGGAGTAGGTGCATCATGCAGTTCTCCTTGGCAGCAGGGTCTGACAGGGCTGCAGGGGGGAGAAAGGGCTAGGCTAGGGCCTGCCTGGAAGGCCAGAAGCCTGGCCCACAGAGGGAAGGCCTGACCTGTGTGTGGCCTGTCAACAGTGGGTTCCCCTAGGATGTCCACCATGACATAACATGGCTAGAAGGTAGGCTGGGGGTGCAGTCTCTTCCTTCCCTTCTTGCTGGCCATTACCCCAGGCCACCCAACCCAGACTCTATGCTAGTTTAATCCACTAGTCGCACTAGGGGTGGGGATGTTTTCTGTCAAACAGCTCTGAAGCTGGTGCCTAGACTAAACAGCCTCTCCTAGGCGTCACATTCTCGGCAGGGTCTGAAGTCTTATCTGCCTCAGGAGAAGGGAACACTGTGCCAGGCCTGGAAGTGGGCCCTGTAGGTGGTCACAGGACCTCCACTGGCTAGTACCTGGGCAATGAGGAGAGCCACTCTGTGGGGCTCAGGACAGCCGTCCCCAGTATACTACAGCTTCCTCTCTAGCCCTCAGCCCTGCCAGCTCAGGGCCTTCTTCCATGAATGCCTGTGTTTCCAGGAAGAGCAGTGTGTAGGGGGAGTGGGAGTCACAAACGGGACATATGGGCAGAGGGACAGGTGAAAAGGGCCCAGCCTCAGCAGGCTGCACCTCATTCTCAGGTCCTTCTGTCACAAGAATGAGACTACTCTGAACTAGTCACTGGTGGGAATTCCTGGGGCATTTCCATTGCTTTTCATTTTACCAGTCAAGGAGACTCAGCCCAACCAACCCTCAGGACCGCAGAAGCCTCACCAATGCCCTCCATGAAGGCTGGGTAAAGTCGGTCTGTAAGGAGGGGCTCAGGCAGCTCCCGAAAGTAGAGCTTGAGGGTACCAGCGATGGCATTGATGTCCATGTCACTCAGCATCAGTAGGATGTCCTTGTTATCTGTACAGGACGGGGCAAGGTCAGAGGCTACCCTGGCCTCTGAGACATCTCAGTGGCAGCCCTCACTTGTTTCAGTCCCTCGAGCCTCGTCCCACCGCCCTCCCTTGCTTCCCCTAGGAAGGAGGGCATAGACAGTGCCCGCACGCTCTATGATATATCGGTGCCGCTGCTATCTGTGGGAAAGGGCAGCAAGGGCAGGCTAGGGACTATCTGCTGTGACTTCTCAGAAGAGAGGAGAGACATAACTAGTCACTCAGTGCCAGAGCTATATCTACACCGCACAGCACACACCTAGTTACATGTTCTGGGGGGCCATAGATCATCATGTTCTCAGCCCCTAGCCTATGCTCACCCTACCTGGACTCAGGGCTGCCTGTCTACTTAAGCATCCTGAGCACCGGATGTACTACCAGTGCCTTAGCCTGACCCAGCTCGATGGAAAAGAGGAAACTGAGGGCCAGGACCCGCCACAGAAGAGACCTTCCACATAGTAACAGCCAGAGGAAGGAACCTGAGCCAGCAATATATACTCTGGAGTCAAAAGGTCTCGATTTAAGTTCAGGTACAAAAATGTATGAGCTGGGTAGCCCAGAACAAGTGACCTGACCTCTCTGAACACCATCCTTATTGTAGCGGTGGTTAAGAAACGTGAGTGAGACTTAAAAGTGACAAGACCCAGAACATGTAACTTGTCAGGGGACTCAGAAACAGCCTCCTTTGTGCCACAACAAACTACGGGCACTGGCCAAGGCTTCTCCAACTCTCCAGCAGCTGCTCGGGTACCGTCCACGCCCACTGGGCCTCCTACTCACTGGCATCAAAGACGGCCTTCAGGGCCTGGATGTCCGTGGCCACCCCTGATATCCTGTAGATGCCAACCTCCTCGATGCCCCTCTTCTCCACCTCCTCTATGCACTGCCGGACGATGTAGGGCACCTTGGAGCGCTCCCGCCTGCAGGACACAGGTGCAGAGATGGAGGGAGCTAGCTTCTCACACAGGCTGCGCCCTCCAGCTCCTCCACGGCATACCTCAGCCTTGGTCAGCTTTAGCCCCTTGGGGGCAGGAGTCAAGGCAAGGAAGGCCCCGGGGAAGAGGCTACCCCATTCCTCAAAGCCTGCCTGCTGAGGTACAGCACGGGTGGGAGAAGGCTTAAAGACGGGAAAGAACATCCCACTGGACCGAAGACGGGTGGGCGCAGCTCAGTGGCAGAGCGCTTCTGTGACAACTCAGAGCCCCTGGACCCAAGCCCTGGCAATGCAATCACTAAAAACGCTCAAGGGGAAAGGAAAAACAACAAACCAAAAAAATGCTCACAGGGAGGCTGAGCAGCTAATCCGCATGACCAGGGTAGGTCAGGACCCGGGAACGAAGCGCCCAAAGGGGCAGGGTGACCTAAAAGGGTGTGGGCCTTTCCCAGACAGCCACCCTCTGACTCCAGCTTACTGCTGCCAAGCCCAAGCGTGGGCCCACAGTCACTGTCACTTCTTCTTTACTGCAGGAAACAGATACTCTGGCCTCCCCCCGGGACTGTCCACCATTTCCATGTTGGCCTGCTTATTTCTAAAGTATCCCAGGAGCCATTCCTGGTCTCCAAACTGGCTGCCTGCGGTACTGACTGATTAAGCTGCTGGCATGAGCAGGGACGGGGCAGGGAGGTGGGAGGTGGCTCGCTCCTAAGCTACTTGGTCTCCAAGACAGCACCTACTTGGTCACCACGCTGATCTTCACCCCGAAGACGCCTGTCTGCTTTTTGGATGGGGTCCTCTTCAGGCTCATGTCACGGCTGGTAAATTTCATGGAGAATTCCACTTTGATCTGGTCAGGGGGTTGAGTAGTAGGTACAAATCCCCCAGGGAATGAGTATCACCAAACATAGGGTCTCTCTCCCCAAGACTGCAAACAGGGCTACCCCGAGCTGGCAGGGCTCCATGCGCACCTGCAGCTGTGATGGGGAAGGGTGTGGCCAAAGAGAGGAGAACTCTGGTCTGAGGGAGGCGCAGGCAGCCTAGCACCCGGGGAGGATGGTGGGAGGGGTGGCATGTGGTTCAGATGTCCTTACCCCATTCATCTCAATCACATCCGTATGCCAGTTCTTGCTTTCTACTGTCTGAGGATCCAGCTGCAGAGACAGAGAGACGGGAAGGTTAGGGAAGGAGAGACGTCAGGCCAGAGGCCGGCTTCTCCTGAGGGTCAGCAGTCTTACAAGAAAGGTACAGTGAGAAAGGCAGAGGCCTAGATGTTCATCCTGAAATCACCTGTGAAAAAGTAGCTTCAGCCACAGCCCCCATTCCCTACAGAAGGACCCCTGGTTCCCTGCAGAGGAGGGACACCTTCAGTGAGGCTCTGGCCATCTAACTGTGCTGGCTCTGGGCCAAATGGGCCTTGTCACCCCACTTCACAGACACGACAACTGCACACAAGTGAGCACCGTGCACAGCACACACTTGGAGCGGGGACACACCAGGGCTTCCCGATTTCCTTGAGGGTCTCTAGCCCTTGGCACCTACTAGACAGAAGGAGACACTCAAACCTTGCTGCGCCCACATCACCCATGTACCCCAGCCGGCCCCCAACCCAAGAACATTTTAAAGTCAACATCATCTCAACACGTCTATGGCAAGTTTAAGTAGCTGCAAAGATCATTTCCAGAATAATGTAAATATTGACATCGTCGAGTGGTGACATCATTCTTTAAGTATATGCAGTGGAATCTAATTACCATAGTGATTCAACACCCACCATCATCCACTTAAACACAAGAATGAGCTCATCTTCTGAAGTGACAAGGCCCATCTGACAATGTGAACTAGTCAAGAGCGATGGGCAGTGTCTCATAGAAGGTGCCCCTCTCCTTGATCAGAGCCGATCGACTCTCCCTCACCGCCGAGATCCTCAGCAAGCCTCTGCACCTTCAGGGGCACGTGTGCCTCAACCAGGCTACTGTCCCCACAGGAAAAAAGCTACATGTGGGTGAGCCCAGGTCCTTCCTGTGTTTGTCATCTCTGATAGGGTCTGGGCCTGCATCCAGTCTATAGAGGGTCAGGCCCTGTGTTCAACAGTCACTTCCTGGTCACAGGGGAGGAATGGAATTGAGAATATAAGGGAAATGTAGCATGGGGAGAACCAAGCATACACACACACACACACACACACACACACACATACACATCTTCTTGAGCAGAGCTCCTGCCCACAGGCTGGCCCCTAACAGACAGCCACCAGCACGACTGCTGCCCAGGCCCTCTCATCCAGAAGGCCCTCTCATCCAGAAGGCTTGAGGCCGAGGATTCTACTTCGTCCCAACAGAAGCTCTAACTTTGACCTTAGTTTTCTGAACCTTCCTTCTCTCTCCATGTTTGTCCCCCAAATCCTGGATCTGTAGCACAGCCTGCCCTTTCACAGGTCCTTAACTGCATCTAGACTGCTGGGTCTTAGAGACAGGGCCTCGGTCCGTCCTGCCTCCCTGCCTGCTGCCAAGGTACCCACACAGAGGTCAGCCACACAATGGAGGGATCTCAACTGCTCTTCCCCAGTTTTGGAGATTTTTAGGACAGCGTCTTGCTATGTCAACCCTGGCTGCCTGGAACTCTCAATCCTCCTGCCTCAGCCTCTGAGTGCCTGGCTTATGACCAGTCCTTTCAAAAGTAAGTTTTTCTAGGTGCCAGCAGAAGCCTCAGGCTGTTTCATGGTCCTGACACCTAACCAGACTCACCTTAGCATCCCTGTCTTAGCACCCTATCACCTGGCACGTCCTCTTGGCAGAGCCAGTGCTCCCCGCCTCCTAGAGCACCATCTGAACAGAGCCTGGGTTTGCAAATGTTAGGGATTAGTAGGCTGGCCTAAGTCTCCTGTTCTATCTCATGATTTTGGGTGGGTTACTGACAAGTCTTGGCTTACTCACAGGGCTGCCTGACAGTTTGAGCATTCTGTGTAAGTCTGACACTTTGACAAACCCTTTGTACACACATCTCAGTTAATCAACATAATCCACCAGTGTTGTTTAAGCCTTCGTAGCTACCCCCATTCTGAAGATGAGGACACGGACACTTAAACAGTGCAAGGAATCTGCTCGGTATCCAAGACCCAGGGAATGTGGCTGGGTGCAGTCACATCTCCCGGACTTACTCTCTTTACTGAATCTGTAGGATACTATGTAACAAGCCTAACCTAGCACCTGTGCTTTGGCGATGCTGGCCCATGATTCACTCAGAAAAGACACCAGGCTTCCCGGTGTGGAGTCTGTCCAGCCGCTTCTAGCACAAACTTCCCGTTTGCTCTGTTTTCTACTCATGAGTCTGTTCCCCTGGGAGATTTTGAAACAGGTAGAGCCACTGTTAGTGCTAGGCCTCACTCTGGCTCCCTCCTCCAGAAAGCCCTCAGAGAACCACAGGACTTGCTCCCCTCTATGGTCTACTCTGTCCACCACCTGCCGGGTGCCCTGGCTGTGTGTTCACATGCGCCAGCCCTTCTCAGCATAGCTGTGGGTAAGGTGCCCTTCTTGTTTCCTGTGAGTTCCCGCCACAGGTGCCCCCAGTACCCACTTAAAGGACCTGCCCAGCTTCTCAGTGCCCTGACAATGATGCTCAGATTCCCAGGAGGCCAGCAGCCTTGAGAAACCAAGTCTATTTCAGGATGTCATTTAAATACAGAGAAGGGAGGGTGGGGAGCAGAGAGGGACGTGGCACATTTTCCAGAGAAATGATGCTGCCTGAGCTGCTGGGACTATTTATAACCCCTGGGAACTGTGGACTCTGCTATTTCCTGATTAGATTAGTGCTCAGGGTGCAGGAGTCAGCCCCTGGGATGTCAGTCAGAGGGGACAACTTCCCAGAAGACAGGTGCCATCTGTGGGTCCTGGGAACAGGCACTGAGTGGACGGTCTCAGCCCATCTGAAGGAGGAAGGCAGATGGGGGCTTGTGAGGGGCTGGAATGGGGGAGAGCCACAGGTAACAACATACCTTCAGTGAGGCTCCTCCAGGATGGGGCTCAGGGAAGAGAGAAACAGGTCCCAAAAACACCTTAGAGGAGTTATTAAATAGTGGTCAGACAGACACACAGCAACTCCACAGGCTGGGTTTAGCTTTAGGCCCATTGTGGTCATGCATTCAGCCCTCTCCCTAAAAGAAGCGGAGGCCTCTAAACTCCTGTCCAAGAGTGTGCACCAGGCCATGAGTCATAACACAGCAGCTCTGCTAGAGTCCCAGCTGCTGCCAGTCTTCTTAGACCAAAGGAACCCCATATGTAGGACAGGAAGCACCAACATGGTCATAGAAGGGGAAGGTTCCAAGGGCAGAGAAGGACACTCAGTGTGAGTTTTGGGAACATCCTCAGGTGTGGAAGTCCTTCCTCCCAGGCCCCGCTTTCACCAGCCCAGGCAGGTAACCCCATCACTTCTTGGCCACTTCCCTGTTCCCTGCATTTAGGAAGCACAAAGCAAGTGTGACCTACTCTTGCCACAGGCATCTCTTTCCCTATTCTCTGTCAGCTGACAACGCCATTTTCAAGCCTGGGCCACATTTCTACTTTGACACATGTCCTCTACCAGACAGCTAGCCCTTCAGCGTTCTAGGAATGACGACTGCTGTTGCTCTAGCTTCTGGACATGCCCTCGTGTGGACTGTTTAATCTTCACTAAGAGGCCTGCCTGTGAGCAACTGGGACAAACAGAAAGTCAAAACCAGCTAGCCCTGGTCTCAGTGGAGAGAGAGAAGAAAGAACAATCTTCAGCAAGCAGTGCCCTGGGATACAACCAGTGGCTCAGTGAATGACACACCCCTGATGACAATGTTCAGCAGGGCTCCAGGCCCCCACCTTTGAACGCGACCCCGCCTTTCTTAGGATACGCCCTCTACCATTGCCACAGCACTGGAGAGCAGAGACTGTGAGGAGCTCAGCCTCCTACACAAGCCCCTGACCTCCCGCCCCCTGCAGCTGCTCCTACCTAAGACTACCATTCCGAGTCTACTCTGCCTTTGGCCTGCTGAGACTGAGACCCACCACTGCCCTTTTCTAGAAAGGAACAGGCTCTCTTCAAAGTCTACAGCTTGTTTAGAGATTTATAAAAGTTCTCTAGTAAGGGCAGTAAGTCCAGCATTGCTACAGCTGCTGTGCCGAGAGGCAGCACAGCAGCATCACCTGACCCAAGAGCCTCAATAACAGACTGCTGACAGGAACCAAGCGCAAGGTAGCCTGGAGAGCCTTAACCCAGTTAGGTACCATGTGTGCTGTGGGTATAATTCCTATGACTGATACCAAGGACATAGTGGTGGTCTTGGGCTGCTTTACCCTGTCTTCCCAAGTAGTCACAGGCTTAGGGTTGGATCCTTGGGGAAACTAAGCCAGCCTGTCACTGAGACATACCACAGGCGGAGAGGCACAGCAGGGCGGGCAGTCTGAAAGGGATCTGCCAAGACTGCCTCGCCTTCCCTCCCGCAGCAGGGCACTTACGCTTCTGTCCACGTGGCCGTTGAGCTCAGGGAAGGGCAGAGGAACAGGCCTCTATCTTGCCTTCCAGCTCAGCAACTGGGTCAGAAAAGACCAGGGTCAGGCTCAGGAAATCGTCACCTCATCTTTCCAGTGGCCTGGCAGCCTCTCTGTAGAGCCCAGCCAGCTCTGACTTTCTAGCCCTCTGTCCCTGGAACAGGTACAGCAGGGCCAGCCAGGCCGCCCTGAAGGTGCTCTGTGGCGGCAGTCTGCCCCCCTCCTCCCAAACCAACCACAGATGGGCTGAGGCTGACTCCCTATTCTAAGACACCCGGGGGAGGCCCCTCTGCCGCTGCTCCCTTCCCCTCCCCCTCTCAAGTTCCCAAGGCCCACATATGGAAGGGGTTTAGCAGCTCTGAATGAGGCTTTTATTGAAGCCAGGTTAGCTTCTTAGTCCCTCAGCAACCTGCCTTTTCCAGGGCTCCATCCAGGGCCTCAGCCTACATTGTGTAGACCACACTGTGTAGACCACACTCTTGGGCTCTGCTGAACTTTAAGGAGAGGCAGACCAAAACTAAAACGTGGACTGTTCTGGCCTTCATCTCTCCCCAGCCCTGCGGCTCTGCCAAAGCCTTCCCTATTAGTGGCCAGCCTGAGGATTTTACCCTAGGGCCAAGCTGCAAGTAAAAAGCAAGTATTTTACCCCGCCCTTGCCCAGGGCCATGCTGGGGTCGGCAGAGCAGCAAGGGCAGGGGCATCATGGGAGATGGTCAAGGCAGAGCCGCAGAGGCAGACATCAGCTTCCTGAGGCAATAGGCATTCCAGGGTCCTTCCATGCTGGCTGCTATCGGAATGGGAAGGGTCTGGAAGACCACCACGGGCTCAAAGGCCCTGACCTGCAATGCTTTGGCAAGAATTATAAAATCCTTTTCTGAAACTGACTTTACCTCCCACCCTGGCCAGGAAGGCTTTCGAGGTACAGATCCCACTGTGAAAATGGGGACACTGGCAATTTACTGTGTAGCTCTGAGCAGACTCACTCTCTGAGCCTCATGTCCACATGCATTATCAACAGCATCCCTGGGCCCTTTGAGACACAGCATACTGGGCCAAGCGGCACACCCTACCCATAAGGCAGCTGGGTAGGAACCTTGCACCTCCACAAGTTCCTATCTAGGTTATCCACTGACCACACAACCCTGACAACTGGACTTCTGAGAAACGGCCTCGGGGCCCGAGCAAATGCTGGGCTTCCTCCTCGGAGGCCATGTAAGGCAGCTGGTAGAGGGAGAGCCTATATATAGGGGCCAAGCTGTTTGGATTTAAGATCCAGCTCCTCTGCTGAGCAACATCATCTGGGTCATTCCCTAAGCTTCCATTCCCTTGCCTATAAAACGGCATGGATAACACCAGCACTCACCTCACAGACTGATGCCCGGTACCCAGGTCATGCTCAAGACACATCAACACTATTAAACTGTGCTGAA
Organism: Apodemus agrarius; assembly: GCA_964023405.1. NCBI lineage: Eukaryota > Metazoa > Chordata > Mammalia > Rodentia > Muridae > Apodemus > Apodemus agrarius. The sequence goes on from OZ030015.1 coordinate 62,393,962, forward strand.
CGGCTCCCGTGGCTTCTTTCCTGACGCTGACAAGTCCTTATGCCCCCAACTTTGTCCCCTCCACTCTGCACGGCCTTCTGCTTCTGAGCACACCTCTCTAGAGCGTCTGCCATGGAGGCCCTTCTGTCTGGACTTCACTGTCCCCACTAGGTCTTTTGTGGTCAAACCCATGAAAGTTCATCCTTTAAATGATCTAGCCTTTAATCCCAGCACTTGGGAGGCAGAGGCAGGTAGATCTCTGTGAGTTTGAAGCCAGACTGGTCTACAAAGTGAGTCCCAGGACTACCAGAGCTGTTACACAGAAAACCTGCCTTAAGCCATACCCCATTACACCCCGCCCCCCAAGTCCCTCCAGCTAAGCCTCCCAAGCCTTCCTCTCTAATCTATTACCCTGTTTTTCTTTTCTTAAATCACCCAGCCTGGCCCAGCAGTGGTGGCGCACGCCTGTAATCCCAGCACTTGGGAGGCAGAGGCAGGAGGATTTCTGAGTTCGAGGCCAGCCTGGTCTACAGAGTGAGTTCTAGGACAGCCAGGGCTATACAGAGAAACCCTGTCTCGGGGAAAAAAAAAATCACCCAGCCTGGAATGACCCTACTTATTAACTTTTTTAGACCAGCCCCCCCACCCCCGCGCCTCCATATCCCTCGGCCCAGAACACAGGGGGCGTCCATCAACACCCATGCTCCAGGACGTGGGGATGGAGACAGCAATAGCTTTCCACCATGGTTCCTTCAAGACAGGAGTCGCACATTCCATGTTGCCTCTTTTCTCCCATATTCAGTGGATGGTTGGCCACGTGAACGCTCCTGTGTGTGGAGAGTTTACAGCTCAGGAGTAGGAATTAAGTCCTGGCCATGACGGTCAAATGGGCTGGAGTCACAGAGATCACGCCACTCGCTCCCCTCACTGCACCAACGGCAGACAGCAGAGATTTATCCAAGGTCTCACAGCAAGTTAAACCATTTTCCCAGGACTGAAAAAAAGAAAGTTCCTTGGCTCCTACCAGCCTAGAAGCCCTTTCTTCTCTAGAAGCCTGTCACGAGTCTGGGGTGCTCCCAGGAGGCTTCCTGGAGCTGGAGCCCAGCACTCAAGCACCTCATGGGAACGTGGGTTGTGGGCTCCCCTGCACCAGCTGTAGTTAGGGTCACTGTCCAGAATAGAGATGCTTCTAGGCTCTGTGTCAGGGCATGTTGCAAGCTAAGCTGGGACCCCTCCCAACCCCCTACAGAAGTCCAGGAATAGCTCCTACGGCACTCCTGTGGGACCAAGGATAGAGCAGCTGGCCTAAAGATCCTAGAATCCAAAGACTGATACTGGCTTTCTTCTGAGCACTGGACAGGTCCCAAGAGCAGGAGGCAGGGTTGTGTGTCCACTAGGAAGCTGACAGAACACAACTGCCTCTTTCCTGTCCCCAACATGCTGTGACAGAGGAAAGGAAGATGAATAGTCCCTTGCCAGCTCACAGAGGGGTACTTGGCAGAAGGCTGAGTCCCTGCACATGAGTGCCCTTTACCAACATGTGGCAACACCTCCAAACAGCACCTGTAGATGTTTCTGAGATCCTTCTTAAAGTCCTCCATAGCTCTGACCTCCTGAGCGTGGGACCTCACTATATCTGGACGCTACTACAGCCCTTGGTGCCAGGAGTTCTGGCCTTTGAGGAATCAGTTAGGTTGGCAGGCCCGGCAATCCCTGGTCCAAGGCCATCTAAATGTAGGGCACTAAGCCCAACCGGGCCAACTGGTCAACCTATGTATAGGATCAGAGATACTGGAGGTCTCTGCCATAGTGGTCTGGCACTGACCTCATATAGTGCCCAGAGTTAAGATATCCCAGGTGCCAAAAACTTTGACAAGTTTCCCTGAACAAGGACTCCCACCCCTGGGTGCATGAATCCTGTAAAACAGCACGTTGTATACAGGGTGGCTCTATATCTGGGTGGGGCTACAGATCATCAAATATGCAGTCAAGCTTAGTGGGAAGATGGGAGAAGTGGAGTTGAGAGACTATTCACAAGGTCCCTGAAGTCAGGGTTTCTCACTCTGGGAGGTGGAAGGAAGCACACACAGGGCTGTGTGAATACAAAACCCCACTTCTATCTGCTGGTATGACCACACTCGTGCCCCACAGAGGTCTAGGGGAAAGAAGGCTGTGTCAGGGGTCTCTAGTCCTTGGGGCGAGTGTTCTTGTTCTTTGGTCTACTGCTGGAGAACACCGCAGGGATGCATTTGGCCCATGAATGGCAGAGGCACACAATGCAAGTCTCTTCTCTTTGCTGGTAAGGATTTAGGGAGGAAGGCGGCAGGGTAGAGCATCAGACGGGGTGTTTCTAGTGCAGAAGTTTTTAATATCTTTTCTCCTTTCTCAGAAAGGGTCTTACTATGTAGCTTATTATGTAGCTCAGGCTAGACTCAAACATGTGGTGGTCTTACTGTCTCAGCCTTGAAGACTAGGATTACAGCTTGTGCCACCACACACAGCATTAAGGTCTTTTTTTGATGTTCAGAGCCATAATGATGAATGAACCATGACACATGTGTATCTTATATATCTAATACCCCCTCAATGGCAGGAACAGTCAGTAAAGAGCCAAATGAATGTCTTAGGATATAGGTGTTATACACAAACCTCTGCTAGAAATATCTGCCAAGCTAAATGACCCTCTGGAGGGGCTTAAGAGCTGCCCTGGTGGGCCAATCAAGCTGACAATGGAACCCTCTTCTATTGTTCTCTTCAGCCCTAAGGTCCCCCAGACAAGTGACCTCAAGATGTCCTATATCGCATCCTTTTTCCGGTACCTCCTCTGACCCTTTATATAAGCAGGGTAAGGTAGCAACATCAGCCTCCGTCTTGTCGAGAGAAGCTCTTCAAAAGCCCGGACGTCTCAGGCCTACACAGCCATTCTTTGAGGCAGCGATAAAGGCCCAGAAGCTTTCCCTAGCTCCCTTGTATCTTCGTACAGCCTGAATCTCCACTTCTGGCCAGCATCTGGCCTGGTCTGAATGAGAAGCATCTTTGTCTTGGGTGCAGAGAAACAGTAAGAGTCTTGATTTCCTCACTAGACAAATGTCTCTGGCCTGGCTTTGCTTTGGGCCTCTTACTTTGCCTCTACGATTCCCACAAGGGGCCCTATTAAAACCTTTGGCTGTTCCGGGATTAGGAATGGAATTCTTCCTTCAATCCCTTCCCCTTACAGGTTCAACCTAAGAATTTAGACCCAGGCAGGATAGAAAGAAGGGTAAACTCCCGAGCTTGCTCTACTTGAATATGATTGGAGAAGGGGGTAAAAATGAAGGCAAATTGAAATGCAAGTTAAATACTGCACGCCCTGGCAGAACCCACAAAGCCAAATGCCACGTGTGTCCCCTGCTAAATGCTTGCACAACAAACCAACTGCCAAGCCAGGGCCTAGACTGAGGCTTCAGCCCCAGAACTGATTGTAGGGACACAGTAATCTATTCCAGCCCTGCCCCTAGGAAAGTCCCTGTACCTCTGCCTCTGCTCCTCCAGCAAACAGGTTTCACACCATTTCAAAAGCTCTGTTTTAATACCAGGACCTTTCAATGAGAACAGACTCTTCAGCCCCAGTGTGCGGTCCCAGATTGAATCACCCCTCCTCTGGCTTTTAATGGCTTTAGTTAGAGGGGAACAGGAAGGCCACAGGTATCTCAGCATTCATGACGTCAAATCCTTAGGGCACAGTTAGTGAGTTAAGGTGGTCCCTCTTGCCAGACCGGGCAGAACCTGTCCCCCAACAGGCCTCGCCCCCACCCGCCCCCACCCCCGGCCTATGCAGTAAAGCATGCTCAGGAGGGTGATGTCCCTCTGTCATCTGCAGGGTCCATGACACTGACACACTTTATCACACAGCATGTGCTAGGGGACGGAATCAAACTACAAAGCACAGCCCTGCGCCACAGCCACCCTTCAGTTGCACCGATGCCAGCAAGCTCAGCAGTCCAGCACCTGGCTGGCCTTCTACCCTCACAGCCAGAGATCGCAGAAACTGTTAGATACCACTGCAAGCCAAGCCAGCCAACGAGTTCCTGCAGAGTTCCTCTGTTCTGCCAGCCACCAATGAAAGGAGGACTAAAGTGTGGGTTTCAAGGTTCAGGGTTTTAACCCTACCTGCCTGGTTTCCAGGGTGGCTAGTTTTAGGTCAGGAACCTGCTGTGGCAGTGTCTTGCCAACCCTGAGGTTTGGGAAGGATGCGCTCTGCGCTGGTGTCTGCTGGCCTCAGCAAGACCTAGGAGAGGGGATAGGGATGGCTCCAAGCTGCCTGCGGCAAACAGCTGCCTCAGCAGAGAGGGGCTCTGGTAGACGCCAGGGCCAGTAGGGTTCTGCTTGCTCGGTCCCCAGGGAGACTGAAGGTCACACAGGGGCCCAAGCAGGATAGCTCAAGTTGCTTCCCTACCCAACGCTTTCCAGGACTGATGTCACCTCTACAGGGTCAACTATGCCTCACTGGCCAGAGATCACACCAAACAGGAGCCAATGGGCCCAAGAGCACCCCTCTTGGCATGTGCTGGCTGGCACAGATCTTGGCCAAGGGTCTGGCTCTGAGCTTCAGGGAGACTTGTAAGCCCCATCACAGACTCAGGTCAGGCATTAAGTTGAAGGATTACGAAGGCTCTGGCCAGCCAGGATCGGTACCCTGTAACAACTCGGGCAGTCATCAGATCTGTGGCCTTATCAAGCACTTGCTGTGTGCTAGGCACTGGGTCTAGCTTTTCCTTGGCTGCCCGATGCCAGGGCTTAAGGCCAGTTCCAAGGCAGGCTGCCCAGCTGTAGGACAGTCAGCGTCCATCTCAGACTTTTTATCCCAGCTCAGGACTGGGGCTGTAGGCAAGACCCTGCAGGCAGCTTGCCCTGGCATAGCTTGGTCAGGAACCCCCTGGCATGCTGTGTAAATTGCTGACTGGCCAGTTGGAATCAGTCCAGCAGTTGTCTGGGTGGTCCTCAGACAGCCCCCAGACTGCACATTAGTCCCACTCTACCGCCAGTCCTTCCTCCCTCTTCTCTCTCCCTCTCTCTCTCTCTCTCTCTCTCTCTCTCTCTCTCTCTCTCTCTCACACACACACACACACACACACACACACACACACACACCTTACATAGTAGACCATGTTGAGGTGCTCCTCAGCAAAGGGATAGAGAACTGATATCCACAAAAGACGGCTGGGGATAGCCTGTGCTGGGCTGTGGAGTGGACAATGAGATCCAGTGAGGCTCTCTATCTACTTCTATTTCTGCCAGTTTACGTTCAGAAGGAAGCCAAGCAGAGTTCACTTGCACAGGAGACAAACCCCTTTCTGCCCAGCCAGGGACAGATACAGAAAAGGCATCCAGGGTTAGGGTGGGGACTGCCACTAGCATTCATCACTAAGTTCAAGCACTTAAAGCATACCCACATTCCAGCCTCTGTCTTGGGACTTCTGGGATCCCGCAGGAGCAGTAATGCAGAGGTAGACAGAGTGCCCAGCAGCCCCCAGACCTCCCACCGCCAGCCTCTCTAGCCCTCCTCCACCCAACCTGCCCCTGCTAGCACCTTGTGGCGAAGCAGCTTACTGCGCACTCGGCCCCAGAGTCGGGCGCCAGTATTGGGCGCTCGCTTGCTCCCCGGCTCCTCCAGCTGATCCAGGCAGCAGTGCTCCAGGGATTCGCACACTGCTTTCAGGCTGCAGTCGGGCTGAGGCAGGATGTCCGTCATGCCGGCGGCCAGCCTGCCGGGCCAGATCCAGGCAGGAAGGCGGAGAAGCGCACAAGCGGCTCCGGAGAGAGCGGCTGCCTGCGCCCAAGTGCTTAGCCGGGACTGTTGGTGGAGCAGTCCCAAAGCAGCGGGTGTGGGCCTCGGGTTTCTCCTCCCCTCCCTCTGCGTCCTCCTCCTCCTCCTCCTCCTCCCCCTCCCTGGAGACTGCAGCCGGGAAGCAGCAGTCTGAGGCACCACCAGGGCCCAGTGCCTTCCCGCAGGCAGCCTGCTGCCCTCTCCTATGAGCTGCAGATCCTGGGACACAGTGCGAACTGGGCGAGCACCACAGGCGGCTGCAGGCAGTGCACACAACATTACCGCCCCACCGAGGGAAGTGACTCAAAAAAGGCTCTGGAGCTGCCCCCTCCAAAACCATGCAGACCTGGGGTTTAACTCTTGGCAAGCTGGGGCTTCTCCTCACTCACCCTCTATCTTTTCTTCTAGTCTACTAAATAAAGTTTGTCAGGAAGCTAAACACAAGCCAGTAACTTTTAACTCCTTCACCACCAGGCTGCTCCTGGCGCTTGGATGGGTATCAAGGAGGTTTGAGACCAAGCCTGTGGAGACTTCCAGGGGCCACTGTTTTGGGTAAAAGCTGCATCTGACCATGAAGAGCTGCCCACCCCCCTTGCAAAGGATTGCTTTGGAGTTCCACTTGCCCACCCACTCGATTCCTGCCCTAAGGCAAGTTCCTTAGTCCCAACTTGGTGACAGGGCCAGCCACTTGTTTATGCTCCCAAGTCTCCTATGGCAAACTTACAGAATAAAGGGGCAGCCGTCCACAGCTGCCCCAGCAGGTATTAAGGTCTGCGTGACCCTCATCAAGGACTTTGTGAAAGCAAATGTGACTTTGGTCGAGGATGTGTGAGAGGGAGGTGCTTCTCCACTGCTGTTTGCAGTACAGCCCCGGACTCCTCACCACAAAGACTTTTGCTACAAGGGACAGAGCATGTCCAACAGCACAGGAGCAACTACAGTACTGCGGAAGACACCTAGTAAGTACTTGGGGTTTGTTCCTGTTCTCTGGTTCTGAGACAGGGTCTCTTAATGTAGCACTGCCGGTGTAGACCAGGCTGGACTACATACTCAGAGCTCTCCTGCTCAGCCTCTCTAGTGCTAGATAAACAGGGTGTGGCACCATGTCCAGCAAGCGCTTGTTGTCACTAAGAATGAGAAGTGAATCCTTTCTCAAGCTAACCATGCAACGTAAAGAGTGTGATACTTAGAGACAAGAGAAAAGCTAGAACCCCACATGGCTAGGGTATATGCGACCCAGTTATCGTGGGCATCCCACTGCTGCAGAGCTGGGCGTGTGCAGGAAGCAAACCAGGGTGTACACGGTGCCAAGCGTGAACCAAGTGCGCCACGGGCCCTACATGGGGCTTTCAACACTGTACTTATATGCAGGTCATATTTCCACTTCTGAACTGTGAGAACCGGGCCTCACAGAGAAGTACCGTTCTGGCCTGCGGTCAGGAGAGGAGGCTAGGAAGAGGCAGTGAGAGCCCCCACAGCCCTTGTGGGTCAGTCACAGTCAGTGCCTGGCTAAAGTGTGGCCAGCTCTCAGGATTCAGGGGAAAGTGATGGATTGGGGTACAGGAACAGTCCTGGCCCTCTGAATACCCCTGCTGGGTCTCAACCAGTGACAGTCCTTGAGGCTTCCTGTCTCTGCCTTTGGCACCTTTCTGGGAAAGGGACAGTTGAACTGCAGAGCCAGCCAAGAACTGAGGAGATAAGACAGCTATTTTGAGTGGTCAGCACCACACTGACCCTCTCTCTGTATAGACTAAAAAACGACCCTCCAACCGTATGAAGAACAGATGTTCGCGCTTCACATCTGGGGAATGGAGTCGCTAGAGTAGACTGAGGGTAGTGCAGGGCCTCTGCCCTCCTCACTTAGAAGGAATGATAGTCGGAGTGCTACGGGTGACACGCTGAGTTCTACCCGAGACTAAGGCCATAGGTTTCGTGAAGAGGGACTGGCTAAGTGCCTGGCCCTAGAGTAGGGGCTGAGGGATCAGATGAACCAAAAGCCAGCGGCGACAAACTGCCGGCCTACGGTAGGCGGGAGGAGACGGAACTTAACTGCCAACAGGAAGCAGAAGAGCTTTTGTGGACCTACTATGTTGCCTATGAGGACAGAAGTGTCCTCTCTCTGCCTCCAAGAAACCCAGGGTTATACCACCACGACAGTGAGGATGAAGTGCCGTAGAAGTGGAGAGGAAGATCCATTTTAGCTGGAGGGAACGAGGGTGCTTTGTGGAGATGAGGCACTAAGGCATGGGTAACGTCATTCCATCCCTCCCACAGGGCCCGCCTTGCTTGGCGCCCCTTCACTGGCTGAGAAGGCGCGGTCTGAAGTGCTCACCTCACTCACCCGGTACAGACACACAGCTGGTATTTGGTGCTGCCTGGTTAACTTCAGAACAGCTGACACTGACTTCCTAAGGTTCTCTTCCCTCTATAGCTGGCACACATGACCCAGAGTGCAGTCTGGGGAACAGTATACTGCTCCCTACCACGGGTGTGTGGGAGAAAGGGGGCAGGATAAATCCTGTTCCCAAAGTCCTACACTTGTCTGTCTTAAGAACCCCAGGCTCAACACTCGTCTGGGTAATGCAAGCTCAGACTGGATGAGCATTGGCCAGCTGGTCTCCATGGTGACTGGAGTGCTTAGCAGATGGATGATTGAGTTGGGAGCCTCCTCCCCGGAGACACTCAGCTTCCCTTTCCTCCTCAAGGACTGGGGCCTTCCTCTGGGGACAGCACAGATTTGCCTTCTCTTCTCCAAGCCTGACTCATTCCTTCCTGAAACCTGTGGCTAGGAAGAGGGTAGAGGAAGAGCTTTGCAAGATGATGCCCCAGCAGGTTCCTCAAAAGCAGACAATCAGATGGTCCTCATCTCTGCTCACACCAGCCTGGCCACCCAGGAAGTAATCACGTCCCCTCCCGCTGTGCCCTCCCTATCATCAGCCACACCTGGCAGAGCCGCCTCTGAGGACACTCAGGGCCCCTGTGTCTGGATAAACAGAGCTTGGGTGGTAAGTCCCTCACAACCGAACAGATGTCACTGCCTTCGGAATTAAAAACATCTCTGGTGGACTGTCACATTCTCCCTCATTCCTTCCCTTGGCTCTTGGCCAGAGCAAAGAGTAGCTGTCCCTAGGGGGAGGTGGGTAGGACCCTGGCTATATGGAGAGAGGGGGACCCCTCTAATCGGCACAGATGTGACTGCGGCAAAACTGGGTTAAGGGGTCAGCAGTGGCGTTGCTGAGGGAAAAGAGGTCAGCGGGGATAATGCCCAGCCTGAAACACTGGCCGGGGCTCCCACAGACACGCAGGGTCTCCCACAGCACTACCCTGCCAAGAGCTGTGCCAAGGATAGTTTTCAGGCATGCATACACACCCCACCCCACCCCCATCCCCCCAACACCGGAGGAAGGTTCTTTCTCAGAACCTCAGGCTGCCTCTCTGGAAGAACCTACTTTCTCAGAACAACTTTCATCTCTCCCCATCCCTGACTGGAACTCCAATTGGTGCCACTTCCTCTACTCAAGAGTGATGGGGGAAGCTCCCCCAAGTAGACTACTCTGAGAATCCCAGGTAAAACACAGGACCCTGGGGGAACGAGGGTAAGAGAGGAAGCCTCTGAATCTCAGAGCAGCATGGCAGAGGCCCAGAGGCACAGACCTGGAAGGCAGCTGCTGACGGAGGCAAGGCAGGCTGAGGTTACTGTACAGAAGAGGGCTGCAGACAAGCCCTGGGACAGAGAGACAAGGTCCTGTGAAGAGGCCACGCCAGCGGGGGTGACACAGCACATCACAAAGGGACCAGGGGAGGGTCCTGCCCTCTCAACATAGATGGCTTTGCTGGTCCTATATTCCTGTGTGCTTTTATCTTGACGGGTACCCATCTGTGCTGGATAGTTTTATGCCAACTTGACACAAGCTAAAATCATTGGGAAGAGGGAACCTCAACTGAGAAAGAGGCTCCATAAGACCCAGCCACAGGCAAGCCTGCAGAGCATTTTCTTTCTTTCTTTCTTTCTTTCTTTCTTTCTTTCTTTCTTTTTTTTTTTTTTTTTTTTTTTTTTTTGGTTTTTTGAGACAGGGTCTTTCTGTGTAGTCCTGGCTGTCCTGGAACTCACTCTGTAGACCAGGCTGGCCTCGAACTCAGAAATCCGCCTGCCTCTGCCTCCCAAGTGCTGGGATTACAGGCATGCGCCACCACGCCCCGGCTCATGAACAGAGATTTGAAAGTGCAAGCCAAATAAACCCTTTCCTTCCCAAATTGTTTTTGGCCATGGTGTTTTATCACAGTGGTGGTAACCCTAACTAAGGTACCATCCTAGCTAAACACACATACTGATAGTCAGTGGTCTCTCCAGACTGAGAACTCAGGGGTCTTTCTAAGTTGTTTCTAAGGCTACTGCCCACTAAATAAGTCCTTAGTCTCTTCTCTCTGAGGCCTTCACCAGGCCTAGCAATGGGAACTGCTCGTTCAAAGTCAACAAGGATGCCGGGCGTGGTGGCGCACGCCTGTAATCCCAGCACTTGGGAGGCAGAGGCAGGCGGATTTCTGAGTTCGAGACCAGCCTGGTCTACAGAGTGAGTGCCAGGACAGCCAGGACTACACGGATAAACCCTGTATCAAAAAAAAAAAAAAAAAAAAAAACCCAAAAACAAAAACAAAAACAAAAACAAAAAAAAAGTCAACAAGGAGCTAGTAACAGCCACGCCAAGAAGCTACCTTTGGCTCAGTTACTCCTTCACCACAGAACAGAATAGACTACATGCTGGGCAGAGGCCTTCTTAGTCAAAGCAAACTCAGCTTAACTGCAACCTGGCCACTCCCCAGTGATGACCCCCTGCCCTGACTCAATAGAAGCAATCAGGGCTCTGTAGGGAATCTGCTGCCCTCCCAGGCTCCAAAGCTCCTCAAGAGCCTTTCTCAAACCTGAAAAACATCCATATAAGGGGTTATAGCAATTTCAGCTCTGGAAGCTCCATTCTATGTTCCTAAACAGGTATGGCTAGTTATAGATAGAGGCCCAGGGTAAACGAGCTGGGAGCAGGTTCCAGGACTGGTCCAAGTTTAAAATACACACTGTGGCTAAAACAAAACAAAACAAAAAAAACTACCCAGCCCACCAAGGTGGCATGCCCTCCTGCTGTCTCCTGCAAGGTGGCATGCCCTCCTGCTGTGTCCTCGGAAGCCTGCACTGGTTCTTGCATTGTGGATGGCACCCAGGCAGCCCCTCCCCCCCCCTCACCACCTCAGGTGGCTGTTCCCAGCAGACAGGAGAGGCCGAAATAGTCTAAGAGCTTATGTTCTGTGGAAAGACTGGATGGACGGCATGTCCCTGGCAATTCCTTGTGTTTCTCACGGCACATTTGACCGTGGAAAGGGTGGAAAATCCGCTTGAGCCTCTGGGAACATTTTGATCATTCAGAATTAAATCCACACAGGGACAGGGTGGGAAAAATACCTACTCCATCCCTACATACTGACTCCAGGACAGGTCCCAGGCAGCAGCCAGGAGCATGCAAAGACAAGGCCCCCTGGGCCACCTGCCTGCTCCCTGTCAGTGGCAGAGGACTGCAGAGGTGTGCTTTGGACACAAGGGACCTCTCAGGCCATACTATAGTAGAGGACATTCCTAGAACTAGAGTTACAGACAGTGGAGTTACCACATGGGTGCTGGGAGCTGAACCCGGATCCTTGGCAAGAGTGGAAACTTTATGCTCCAGTCTCCCACCTCCCAATCAGATGAAAATGTAGACAGAGTCTGGCTGAGACTGGCCAGGGAGCCCCCGGCTCTGCCCTCTAGTCCTCACCCGTCTCAGGGCCATGCACACCCCTGCTGCAACTTCCCACGCTCTGCAGGCTGAACAAGAGGCCTAGATCTCCTTCCCAGTGTCTGTGGTCCAAAGCTGAGCAGAGACAACAATTCTCTGAGAAATGCAGTTTCCTTTGACAGCAGCTACTGGCTCAGTTCCCCTCAGGGTATATGAGATGGAGAATTTCAGAGATTAGGAACTTTTTCCCCCTTCTTTTTGGATACAGCATCTCACTCTGTAGCTCTGGCTAGCCTGGGACTCACTGTGTAAACCAGGCTAGCCTGGAAGTCACAGAGATCTGCTTACCTCTGTCTCCTGAGCTTTGGGATAACAGGTCAGCACCACCAGGCCATGCCCAGATTAGGGGCTTTTATTCTTAAGTAGAATACGTGATTCAGAATTCAACTCTTAGCTTCACTTTGGGGAAAGTGTAAGTACTTCTTACCTCCAGTGAGCTAACACTCGGACCATCCATTCATTCAGACTGGTGCTTTCTAGGCCATCTTAGAGACTCAAGTCACTCTGGGGTCTGCCCTGACGCTACTGCAGCTCAGCAATTAACTTAAGGTCTGGGCAGGCTGCATGTGGTGTAAGCATGAACCAGGTATTTAATTACCCAGCGTGAGGACTAGTCCCACGGCAAGCACGGTATCCACACCTCGTATACCACTGGAAGGCAGCAGGTCCCACTCTATGGTTCCCAGTATTGGCACTCAGAGGCAGCCTCAGCCATAACTCAGAGAATTCCCTGGAATTTTTCTGAGTCCTTTTCCTAAAGCTTCTGGAACAAATTAAAGTAGGCATCAGCTCAGCTACTTTGATTTCCAGGAAGGCAAAGCAGCAGCCCCCACCTGAGGGACGGGCTCTTGATGTTTATCCAGGTTGGAGAAGACTGTGCTGTGGGAGCCACTGCTAGTAAACCTGTCTTCTGCATCCGAGCCTCAGGGCCCAGGAGCCAGAGTAGGGAGGACAGCATTCTCCTCAGGGTTTGTGAGGGTGTTTCCAGGGCCTAAAGGGAGCAAGATGCTTTCTGGATTGGCTTCCTGGTGTCTCCTACCTTCAGAGTGGGCTTAGAGGAAAGGCATCTAGCCTGCATGCCAAGATGGAATTCCCAAACAGAGAGGAGCAGGGAGGAAGGGGGCTTCCATCTACTTCCTGTCAAATGCATCTCGTCTTTCCTGCCTCCAGGATACACTGGTAGGGTCCGGTTCTCCACATCAGGAAGACCTGGGCAGTGGAGGCAGCTCAGCCGAGGCTTACATTCTCCCAGAGGTCTGCCCTGCCTCCTAGACCAATGGGCCTCTTCCTACTCTCCAGGCCTGGCATCAGACCAGCCTTGAGTGACAGTAGCCAAGTGTGGTATGGTGGCACACACCTTTAATCCTAGTGCTTGGGAGGCAGAGGCAGGAATATCTTTGTGAGTTCAAGGCCAGCCTGGTCTACAAACTGACTTCCAGGACAGATAGGGCTGTTACACAGAAAAACCCTATCTCAAACAAACACCCACACACACACAAAATAAAAACTCTGGATATACAAGAACAAGTGAGAGCAGAGACACTCTGCTGCTGCAATAGCCGAAGCAGAATGAACCCCCGGTAGGACAACGGCCCCGGTGCCCTAGACCACTGGAGGAGGTGGTGTCTGAGGCAATGGGCAAAACCACGCCTGTTCTATGGCCTCCTCTCCCCAGGGGACTCTACGACTGTCAAGTGGTGGTGGCCATGGCAGAGAAAAGCACCCCACCTGGGGCAGCACTGAGAGCAGCCGACAGCAGGGCCACAAAACACGAACTCCGGGAGGACGATCAGAGACACCAACCCCTGGACACTCGTATCTGGCACAGGCTGGAGGTAAGGGGAGTCAATCTTTAGAGAGGCCACCCTGTGTTCTAGTGCAGGGAGCAACCAGAGGCTGTGATGTGTGCCAGGATGAGGCTTGGAAGGTTGGCGTGGTAAAGGGATGAAAGGGAAAGAAAGGGCCAGGTGGTAGTAGTGGTAGTGGTGGTGCGCCTTTAATCCCAACACTCAGAGGCAGGCAGATCTCTGTGAGTTCAAGGCCAGCCTGGTCTATAGATGGTGTTCTCAGATGGCCAAGGCTAAACAGAGAAACCCTGTCTTGAAAAACTAAAAAGCACAAGAAAAGGGGTGTGGGGGGGCAGGAAGGTGCACTGGCCAAGCCCCCCTTAACCCTCACCAGCTTCTATTAGTTAAAAACATGCCCCCTACCAGGGAACAGGGACCTGGCTGTGGTCACTGAGTTTATAAACAAGGCCTAATGGACAAATGGGACAAAGAGTCAAGGAGATCCATCAGCAGTCTTGTTGTCTATTCAGAGAGACTGTAGGTCACATGGGTCAGTGTCCCAGAACCAGGCTACCCGGGCAAGAACTGGCCCACAGGGCCATTAGAGAGGTAAGTGGAGACACTGGAGGGTAGGGGGAGCCTTCACTCCCGCTCCCCCGGGCTCCTGACCCAGACTCCCTCTAAGCTCTCCCACTCTGTACAGTAATTGAGACCAGAAGCAGCTCTCCTGTAGCTGACAAAGGTCCCTTGTTCAGGGCTCCTCACACGGTGCCCTGATCCAGCTAAGAGCAGCTCTAGGAAAAGAGCCCAGTTGCTCTGTGCCGGGCAGGGCCACCTCAGAGCCTCCACTACAGATGCTCTAACTCTATCCCCTCAGGACAACAGATCCTGACGTAGCATCCCAGCTGGAACACAAAGGGCAATCGCAGGTAGCAGCCTTAGGAGACTTCTTGACAAGGTATAGCCAGAATTCCTAGAGGAGGGAGCTGAGCCTGTCAGCTTAGAATAAAAGGTCCTCCTCATCCCCCAAGTTTCTTCCAGGCCCCGTTGCAAGAGCCTCATGGACTATCACACTCAGTTCTCATCACAACCCAACTTACAGGTAAAGAAACTGAGGCTACGGTGGATGGAGCCCCGTTCTCCCAAATAATGACCAGAAGGAACAAGGCAGACCTCTGATCTGTCTGGCCTCACAGCCCCTTCAAAGCAGGCTGAAGGAACAAATCCTCTCCTGGTTTCTTTACTACATGGGGAAGTCCTGTTCTGCTGGGATCCCTGCTCAGTGCTTGTCACTTTCAGGGTGCCCGGCAGACAAATGCAGATAAAGTAGGGAAACATGAATGGATGTGTGCACGGGGCGCTGACCTGTTCCTCCAGATAGAGTCCATAGGCTGCACCTTACAAGCCGGCAGTGAGGAGTGGGAATAATCCCCACTTAACTGATGAAGAAACCAAGGGGCCAAGAGGCCCAGGAACCAGGAATTACTCCTCTGACCCGCAGCCCAGGGCTCTTCCCACAGTCTCAAGTCACTGGATACCACACTCAATAACTGCCCAAGGGAGGATGGGTAGGAGAGCTGAGGAACAGAAAGGAAAGGGGCCAGACGTGCTCCCTCCCCAGGGGCAAGATCAGAGTTGGCTTAACTACTCCAAGCTCCTAGCTGTGGCCCAGGCCCCGGGGCTCTGCTGTCTTTGCAGCAGGAAGTAAAAAGCTTATGAGTCGTGAAGCTGGGAAAGGAGACTTTGAAATCTCCAAAGACTAGACTTCGTTTGTTGTTGTTTCCCCACTTAACACTATCAGAGTCTAAAGGTGAAGAAAATGCCAGTGTCACAGGTACAATATATCCATAATAATGGAATATTATTATTGAGCCCTTAAAAGGAAGGTAAGGGAGAGACAAATGGGATGGGCATGAACCCTGAAGGCATTATGATAAGTAGTCAAATACAGAGAGGAGAATGGTGGTTGCCAGCCGCTGCGCGAGGGGAGAAGGCAGTTAGTGTTCAATGGGTATAAAGCTGACGGTGGTGATGGATACAAGAAAACTGAGGGTGGATCCCCATAGGTTGTCCTCTGGCCTACACAAGTGTGCTGTGGCACGAGCACTCCCTCCTATCCTTCTTTCCACAAAACAAATAAATACGTGTAAAATAATACAGAGGCCTAGGGAGGGCACCGTGGCACATTCCTATAATCCTACACTCAGGAGAGTGACCAAGACCCAAAAGATCAGGAGTTCAAAGCCAGCCTTGGCTACAGAGAATCTGAGGCCAGGTTTGGTTACATGAGCTCCTGTATGGGGGTGGAGGTGGTGGAGGAGGATTTAAGAGTGTTTAAATTCTGCCAGATTTGCAGATTTGGGTACTGGAGGTAGAGACTGGCCTTTGTGACTTCCCCCGTCTATAAGAGCTCTGATCTCTTTAAATGGCCTGGTTATAAAATCACCCTAGCTTGCTTTCCCCTTCAGACCCAGCCAGCTTTGACTGGTTGGACCCTGGGAATATGCTAATCAGACAAGAGTTGGGGAGATCACATCTGGAGTCTGGAATGGTGTAGTTAGAAATAGACCAGGATAAAGATAGAGGAGTCCCCCTGGGAGCAGGAACCAAGCACTAATGGAGGATGCTTCGGGCTGAGCTGGGCTATGGGCAAGCCAGCATGGAGAGGTAGATAGTGCGGAGCTGTACAGAAAACCCGCGAGTAACGACTGAGGGTCTGGAAAGAAAGGGATAATTCCACAGCCTGCAAGAGAGGTGAGCAGCTGGTAGGGTGTCTCAATGAATTTCAGTGGCAAAGGGCAGTTGCCTTGAAGTTACACGCTGTCTCCATTCTACCTATGAGTCTTGTCATTTACTTATCCAGCCAGCAGCCAACCAATCGACTTTGGATGGAGGTCCCTGAACCACAGACAACCTATGTGAAGGAAGGCCTGTCATCCACCCTTTGTGGCCTTGGTCTCCTTCTCCTCTAGACAGGATTGGATGGCTTTAGACCCTGTAGGCCATCTTTTTTATTCATTGCTTCACCTCCTGCCTCCCTTGCCTGGCTCACAGTCCCTCCTGTGTAGGGCAGGCTGGGTGTCTTAATGTCCTGGTCCACTCCCTGCACATTCCTGCTCCTCTGAGCTCACATGAGGGCCCCTCCCCCAACTCCTGCCTCATTTCTGCTGATCCAGAGCCTGTCCACTTGCTAAAGAAACAGACCCTGAAGAGAGCAATTACACGCTTGCTGCTATATAAACTGATTAAAAGTACTTTAATAATGTGCTTTTAAAATGTATATCTAAAGACTATATACAGGCCTAAATGGGTGTTTATGATACAATGCCCTGAAAATAGAGAAAATATACAAAACACACACTATGATTAAGCCTCCATGATAGTGTACATACCCAAGGGAGGGGGCGGGGAGGGCACAGAATTACATAATAAAGGGCTGTGGGACTCAGAGGGCAGAGTTCTTCACAGCGACTCCAATGCTGAACCCTGCTTTTGGAATTAAAGATTCAGTGCTCTCAGATCCCTCTGGCTTCACATCCTTCTTGAAGCCTCCCCACCTCCAGCCACATGGCCTTCCCTGTTAGTTTCCACCACATTCCTTACCCAGAGCAGTGGGGGCTGCAAAGCACCCTAGCAATGGGCTTTTTGAGTTGGTAGCAGAGGCTAGCTCTAAGTTAGGCTGCTGGCTCTCCTGGCTTCACACCTGGATCTTGGACAGGTTATTAGTTCTCACTGTCTCGGTGTGTTTATCTTTATGACCCTTCCTGTCCAAAGGATACTGTGGAGCCCCCCTGTGACCATAGCCAAGGGCTTCTGCAATGCTGGGCTCTTACTCAGCATTGTGCTAGCATATTGCACTGCTTTCTGGTAGCCTGTATGGAATACTAGCCCTTCAATCTGACAGGGTACCCTATACTTATTCACTGCAGAGGCACTGTAAACACCCTCCCCCCTAATTTATAACTTGTCTGGCTCTTTTCCATGCATTCTGCGTCTTTCTAGGTGCACTATGCAGAAATGTTTTGTGTCCAGAGGTGACACTACCCCAACCAATGGCAATCTGAAGCAATCTTAGGCCAGACAGCAGAACATCACTCCAGCTCAATCAGCAGACCATTAACCATGCCAAGGTCTGTCACACTGGGGCTGCAAGACTTCTTGATGAAGGCCTAAGATATAGAGACACAGGACCAAGGGGACAGTGTGGCTTTCCCTGCATACTGTCAGCAGAGGCACTTCGGGTTCAGCGTCCATCTGTGAATCAGGACAAAGAGGTCACCTTCCCTGCAGAACTGTATCAGGATCACCTCAGACAGCACTTAGGTATGAGCTCATAAGAGCACAAATACTGGACACACACGGCAGTGACCAGGGCTACCATTTGTCTGCACTGACTATGACACACAGCCCAGCCCCCAGCTCCTCACTGATCCTGGCTGGGCTGAGTGGAGGGATTTCTCTCCCTCTTCCTATCATGCATTCCTTAGGTCCTACCTCCTCTTCCACCAAGTTCTCAGGACCCACTGAAGGGAAGCAACCTGGGTCCCAGAATTAGGTGGAACTCTACACACCTTAAACGTGTGGCAGCCATGGCAACAGGCTGTCCTGCAGCTCTGTGGGGCCTGGCCAGACTACCCGTCCAGCCTGGTCATCTCAGTGGCTTTGAGGTAGCTACAGCACAAGACTTTAAGAGCCACGATCCCCCTCCCTAGTGCACAGGAGATGGTGAGGAGAATCCATGGCTCGGAGCCCGGGGTTGTGCTCCGGAGGCTGAGTGCTAGAGAACTTCAAAGGCCTCCCGAGGCCCTGGGCTCTGAGCGGCCCACTCAGTGGCCTGGTCGGCTGGCGGCAGGAACGTTTGTTTCTTTTAATATCAACTCCCAGGCATTTAACATTCTTCGAAGCTAAAACCAGAAACATTTTCCTTAGCAGAATGTGCTTCCGGCTTTGCCAAATACAACCTGGCAGCCTCCCCTCCCCCGCGACCTCCATCTGCTCCTGTCTCCAAGGGCCGATGATTTATGGTGTTTCCTCTTGGCCTGAGCTGCACCGTGAGGGCAGGAGGAGCGGGGCTGCCATCCAGTGGGAGACTCCTGGCCCTGGGATCCGAGAGGAGAAGGCTGTGGGCTGCGGTGCTCCCTGAGCTGGCTGCCTGGCCGCCCTTCCATTTCACAGCCGTCAGTGGCCAAGGCAGTGCGGCAGCTTCTTACGTCTCTTGGCTGCTTGTCCACGAAGGCTGGCCAGGCCAGCCTGGAACTCGTCCCCTGCCTGTTGCTTGGGCCTTGCCCAAGGCCACAGAGATGAGCTACTTAAGAGGACATGTGACAGGGATTGGATTCAGAGAGCTGTCTGTCATTCTTATTTCCGAAACAATGGAGGGCTGGCACATGGTTGCCTAGCAGCACGGTCTCCCTGGTGACAGCACCCAGGAGCAGGGTACAGGTCCCTCAGCGTCAGGAAAGCCGGGCTTAAGAACATGAGGCAGATGGCTGGAGGGCACCTCCCCTCTATTCAGATACTGAATGCAAGACAGGTGGGGGATGGGAGATACCCACACACCTCCCGGGGGCACCAAGTAAAATCTCATGTACCAGCAAACAAGCATTTCCTGCAAAAAGAACACTGAGATAGCACAGTGGTTACAACCACTGAGAGGACCCAGGTTCTGTTTTTAGCACCCACATGGCAGCTCATGACCACCCTTAGCTCTAATTCCAGGGGATCCAACACCCTCCCTCTGGTTCCACCAGCACCAGTGACATACATGGTAAATACACATGCATGCAGGCAAAATCCCCATAAACATAAATAAAAACAAATATTAAAAAAAAGTGACCCTCCCTTCCCAGGACTAATCTGGTATGCCTATTGGGGTCAAGAGTTAAGAAACCCAGAGCGCCGCTGCCTTCTTATCTCCCTTAATATCATGGTCACAGAATCTACGCACACTGTCGTGCGTGTGAGGCCACACAAGGTGCCAGGCAGCAGTGTGAATGGCTCCACGCTAACCATTACCCTTCGAGCTCTCCTGAGAAGATAATAGCAGCCTTCTACGAAACTGGCACAGTGTTCCAGAGAAGCAGGTGCACACAGGCCCTTCCCTCATTTCCATCTTCCGGGCACCAAGAAACACAGCTGAGATCCGCGCACTCACTGAGGCTCTGACTCTGCTGCTGTCCCCTCCCCACTCCAGCTCCGAGACAGTGACTCCCATCGCAGGTGAGGACAGCACGGGAACTTGGAGCCTGGCAGCCCTGCTCATCCCAAGCCCTTGTGGTAGAATGGCAACCACTGGGGAACACGACTCCCTTCTGTCGCACGCTCACGGCAGACATGGCTCGTTACAAACATCTACATCTCTTCCTGCCTATGACAGCCTCAGGATGCTTCCCAACATAGCATCACACAAAAAACCACCTATAGACTGAAAGTTGCTGTGACAACAAAGGCAGCTATGATCTCTCTCCACCTTACAGAAGTGGAGAGGTCTACCTGGGCCAGGGATGGTCGCCTGGGGACCCAGGATCTCTGAGCAGCTGGGACACAGCAAGGAGCCAACTCTGGGTAACTTGTCTCTTTGAGCCAAAGTCAGAAACGACCAAACGAGGAACGAGAAGGGCTCCTTGACTACACACCCTCGCCCACAGCTCCTCACCTGGATCTGCCCCTTGCCCATGATCTTGTCCACAATCTCATTGTTGTCTTTGTTGACCTTGGTCTTGTCGTAGCACTTCTCATAACACAGGATCCTCAGGGACTGTGAACCTTCCAGCTCAATCTCAAACTCCTGGTGACAGATGGAAGGAACAACGACTTGTGGCTTTCCAGCTTCCCAGCAAGTGTGGGTCTTATCTTTGCAAGGCTGGGGTGGGAAGGACCCAGGAGAACCAGATCAGAAGACAAAGAGGGGCACTGGTACTTTCTGGAGTGAGGCCTCTATGACTGGTGGAATGGGGTTGGGGACCTTATCTGAAACCCCAGGATTCATCAACCTGAACACTGCCCTGTAGGCAGATGATGAGTGGAGAGACAGCTGGTCCAGCCAGAGATGTAGTCCCCCTCAGCAGAGCGCCATGCTCGGTGACAAACCGGGACGCGAGCCTCCCCCACTTACCTCATCCCACTTGGGCTCTGTTGTATCCCGAAACACCCTGGTTTTGGCTTTGCTGACAAAATAGCCAAAGGAATCCACCTCCAGAGTACAGTACAGATCTGTAGGGGGAAGGAAAGATATACCAAGTGAGGCCTGAACAGGGGCCAGCACACGGGTAGTGGTCAAGGGCTCAGGAAGGAAGAGGTACGGGCTCTGAGGGGCGGGACCTGAGCTTTAGCATCAAGGGAACATGGAACCTACGACACTTCTATTGGCTATGTAGCCTGGGCAAATCCCTGGAGCCTCAGCTTCCTGTGTACAAAGCAGAAATTAGTGACCACAGAGAGATGCCACAGACCAGCCCAGGTAATGAGGCTGCAAAGGCCTTGAACATGCCACAGCCCCGGCCGCTGTCTCGTTTTCCTCTGGGTACGCTGCTGGTGCTCTGTAAATTCAGTGTCGGCAGCCTTTTGAGCCCCTAACCATCCAGGGACAAAGGAGACCTGCTTCCCGGCTTTGAGGGTCACGGCAGCAGAGGCAAACCGTAGTGGCATAACACCACGGCAGGCACCACGACCCTGAGTAGGACGGGGACTCCAACTGGAGGCCTGCTCACCCGGCGGGAGCACTGCCGACGGACTGAACGGCTGTTTAGGGGCCAATAGCACGAACTTGGT
Organism: Apodemus agrarius; assembly: GCA_964023405.1. Lineage (NCBI taxonomy): Eukaryota > Metazoa > Chordata > Mammalia > Rodentia > Muridae > Apodemus > Apodemus agrarius. The sequence goes on from OZ030015.1 coordinate 62,415,126, forward strand.
ATGAAGAGGCCGGAGCCTGGAGCTGTGAGTGTCTGAGCCTGTGTTTATATATTAAGTCATTTTACATCTCTGTGACTCAGTTTCCTCATCCTACAGTTAGGAACTATAAACTCACTGGACAAGAAACAGAATAACAAGTCTAAGTGAGGGCTGGAGAGATGGCTCAGGGGTTAAGAGCACTGACTGCTTTTCCAGAGCTCCAATCCTGAGCAACCACATGGTGGCTCACAACCAGCTGTAATGGGATCGGATGCCCTCTTCTGGTGTATCTGAAGACAGCTACAGTGTTCTCATATACATAAAATAAATTAAATATTTAAAAAGAAGTTTAATTGAAGATAGGTTTGGTGGTGCATACTTTTAATCCCAGCACTTGGGAGGCAGAGGAAGGTAGATCTCTGTAAATTTGGGACAGCTTGATCTATATAGAGTTCAAGGCTAGCCAGAGCTACATAGTGTGTCCTTGTCTTAAAAAAAAAAAAAAAAAAAAAAAGTTTAAGCCAGGTAGTGGGTAGCACACACCTTTAATCCCAGCACTCAGGAGGCAGGCAATTTCTGAGTTCAAGGCCAACCTGGTCTACAGAGTGAGTTCCTGGACAGCCAGGGCTACACAAAGAAACCCTGTCTCGAAAAACCAAAAACACAAAACAAAAAAACAAAACAAAACAAAACCCCCCAAAAAGTTTAATAGAAATGGAATGTTGCTCAGTGGTAAAGCGCTTGCCTAGTATGTGCAGGGAATGAGGATCCACCCCAGTACCCATCACTACATACATACACAATAATATTTAAGCCCATTTTTAGGTCAATAAAAACAAATGTGACTGTCATAATTTTTTTTTTGAGCCATGGTAGTGTATTCCTTTAATTCCAGCACTCAGAAGGCAGAGGTATGCAGATCTCTGTGAGTTTGAAGCCAGCCTGGTCTACAAAGGAAATTCTAGGACAACCCGGGTTTCATAGACTCAGTTTTGTTTCAAAAAAAAAAAAAAAAAATTAAAGCCGGGGGTGGGGGTTGGGGGTAGGGGTGGCGCACACCTTTAATCCCGGCACTTGGGAGGCAGACGCAGGTGGATTTCTGAGTTCAAGGCCAGCCTGGTCTACAGAGTTAAGTTCCAGGACAACCAGGGCTACACAGAGAAACCCTGTCTCCAAACAACAACAACAACAACAACAATAATAATAGAGAGAGAGAGAGAAAGAGAGAGAGAGGTTTGAGATTTATTTTATGTGATTGTTTTGCCTGCATGTGTGTCTGTGAACCATGTGTGCACCTAGTGCTTGTGGAGACCAGAAGAGAACGCTGGATCCCTCAAACTGGAGATAAATGGTTGCGACCCACCATGTGGGTACTGGGAACTGAACCCAGGTCCCCTGCAGGAGCAATAAGTGTTCTTAACCACTGAGCAGTTTCTCCAGGCCAATGACTGCCTTTTGCAGAGAAGGAAGCCGAGCCTCAGAAAGGTTAGAAAGCTTGCCCAGGATCCCAGAGTTTGCAATCACAAGGTGTGAGTGTGAGATTTGGTGTCTGTAGATCTGAAGGAAAGGCTTGGAGGAGACAAATGGCAAAGGTGGCTTCCCTGCCAGGAAGGGTTGGCTTCTGCCTTCCAGGGCAAGTCTCACAACTCAGGCAAGCTGGCAGGGCCCCAGCACGGGGAGATCAGAGATGAGCAGTTAGGGAGAGTCCTGCCGAGTGGACAGTGGCCACACAGCTCCTTCCGGAGGCCGAGGAGGCACTTACTGGCTGACTGTTTAAAGCCCTTGGCAGAGTGGACGATGACGTGAAGGAAGCCGTACAGTCCCGGAGACTCATCATCTGCAAGAGAGCAAAGAGGAGGCTAGAGGTGCCAGAGCCTGACCAGCTTTTCCTCCCTGGGCCTGTGGGAAGGCAGACAGGGGGCCGTGGTTCACAGCGCCACCTGCTGGCCATCTGAGCAACAAGTCCAATGCTCACTGAGTTCCCACAGTGAGGTAAGGAGGCGTCCTCTCCGCTCCTACTGGGAGCTAGAGCAAATGTCTTAGGCGGGGCATGTAGTATCTTCGTCTCTCTGATCATGGCTTATCCCAAGGCTGCCCTCATCTGCATAACCCTTTAAACTGGAAGGGGACTAATCTGAGTCAGTTTGCTCTAATAGAAGAGGCAAGGCTCCGAGGGGAGAGGAGGCCCTTGTTTGGGACACAAAGGTCCCCAGGAGAGCCTGAAGGAATGAATCTAGCCTTCACAACTCCTTTCATGGCCTGGATGGTGGCACATGCTGTAATTCCAGCACTACCAAGAAGGCACAGACAGGAAGATTAGGAGGTCCCAGAGCTGATGCCACCCTGCACCAGGGGAGCAGACCCTGGGCCAGTTTCTCACCACAGATCTCCAGCTCAGAAGGCTCCTGTAGGCTCTTGGGATTAAGGCACCACCACCGAACTCCATTTGCTTGGCATTGAAAGGCTCCCAAATCTACTTCCTGCAACTCCTGACCTGATTTCTCATACCCTTCTCTAGCCTACCTACTGCCTCATCCCTCCCCGGCAAATCCCTGCCCCATCCTGCAGCCTTCTTCTGTTCTGGGGAGGGGTGAGTTCCAGCACCATCTCCAGGGTGCAGACTTTTCACTCAAACCAGAGGGGGCGGAGAAATACCTGAGCTCTTGAGAGAACGTGTCCCGTTTACAATCTCTATATACCTGGCAAGAGTACAGTTTCAGCTGCACTGGGCCGTGAGATCAGCCACTAGCAGCCATGCCTAGCCACCTTAGTCCCTGTGGAAGACCCCTGGTAATGCTCCGGGCGCCTGGAGCTGCTGGCTGCGTGGCCTGGAGTTCCAAATCTTACCATCTTTATTGCTGGTGACAGGAATGTTGTGCACAGTCCTAAGTTTGAAACAGGATCCCGTGAGCACCTGAAGCTCCACAGAGCTCAGGACGAAGGCCTGGAGATCTGTGGGAGAAGCCGAGAGAAGAGGGAGCTTTGTGACTGGTCCATGAGAACCTACTGCTCTCCTTGCAGACGCTTCTGCAAATCAGCTCAGTGTCTAGTGCTGGAGTTGGCTCTGTGGGCACAGGAAAGGTCCTGCAGGTACCCACAGGCTGTCAGAGGCAAGGGCACCATGTAAAGAGGTGCATGTGTGTGAAGGGGAAACAGGGGAGGGAGGACACCCGACCCAGGACCCCAGACAGCCTGCCATGAATTCACTGTGTGCCTTAATTGGACCTCAACAGAAAGCAACACCCCAAGAGTCCACCTTCCTGGCATCTTAAGGTGACTCTGAGGGCTAAACAGAGACACTGGAGGTAACAAACTTGGAAAGACACAAGGCCCTGTGCTGCCAAGGACACCTTCAGAGCAGTATGGAACCGGGCAGGACTTTACCCTTCTTCTGTAGCTTCTGAATCGCTTCTCTCCACTCCGACCTCTCATAGTCAGAAGACAGAAGAAACAGGTAACTCTGGAGGGAGAGGTAGGAGTTCAGTGCAGTGGCCACAGCTGGAAAGGTGCACCCCCACCCTCTAGGTGCCCCATCAAAGCCTAACAGTCCCTCTGAAACTGAAGGAGGGGGCAGCTAGGGTGGGCTGTCCTTTTTAGGAAGCGGCTACCAAGAGTGGTGGTGGCGGTACCAAAGGTGGCCAGCAGAGGGCAGTAGCTTACTGCAGCTGGGTGAGCCTATCCAGGATTGGGGCTGAGGACTGGGAAATGGGGGTTTCCAGTGCCTGCCCATGGGTGAGTGCCAGAAGCCACAGGGAGTGGGCAACCCTGCACTAAGGGGACAGGTGACCCTCCACCCTGTTCCTCCTGACCTTTCCGTTCCGATTGTGTATCCGGAATGGGATCGTCGGGGAATTGAGCAGCAGTAGGAACTCATTCTCAAACATCTTCTTCTTGAGGCGCTCAATGGCTCTGCTCTGTCCTTTGTTGGCTTTCTGTAGGAGACGAGACACAGGTGATCCCCTCATGCGAAGTTCATCTCTCACTCAGCTGTGCTAAGCACAACATTCTCCTGGGGTCCTGACCAGGTTCTTTTTTGCTATAGTTCATGAGGTATTGAAAACTACTAGGGCCCAGGTTTGCACCTTCCAAGAGCCAGCTAATTCCTAACAAACCCTCCTGCGAACATACCACTCACATGCAACTAACCCAAGGCCCCAGCCCGGACCCCCCTTTACAGACACCCACTATCAGGCCAGACAACTAGACTACCTCAAACCCAGAGCCCAGCCTTTCAGTAGCACTGGCACTATCTCAGTCCTAAGCACTTCCTCTGCTGGCTTTACCATAGAAATCCCAATGACCTGACAAGCCGTGAGGCCTTCAGGCAGCCTGGGTAAGGTAGTAAGGCTCTATTAGAAACCGTCAGATACCTTTCGGCCCGGAGCCCCAGCTTCCGGTCTGACTGCAGGGCCTGAGCCTGGCCTGTGGTACCATATGCTGCCAAGCCTGCCCTGCTCACCCACAAGTCTGCCCCGCACTGCACAAGGAGCTCCCTCCAGCTTTCCAACTTTCTAGTTCTTCATGGAAGCTTCCTGGGCTTCAAACCTCAGCGCCACTCAATTCCCCATGCTCTTTAATGTGGATTAACCTCGTCTTTTCCCCTTCATGGATATGTGTGGTGTGCGTGTATGTGTTCGTGTTCGTGTTCGTGTTCGTGTGTGTGTGTGTGTGTGTGTGTGTGTGTGTGTGTGTGTGAGAGAGAGAGAGAGAGAGAGAGAGAGAGAGAGAGAGAGAGCACTCATGTGTAGGCTGGGATCTTCCTGGACCCCTCTTCCTCCTTATGTTCTGAGGTTGGGTCTCTCCATCAAACCTAGAGCTCACTGACAGGGCTAGTCTCAATCGCCAGCTTGGTCTGGGGTTCCAAGGGCCAGAGTTACAGGACGGCCACCCCACCCGGCCAGTATTTACATGGGTTCTTTTTATCTGACCTGTGGTTTCTTACTTGCATGGCAAGCACTTTAACCACGGAGCCATCTCCCTAGCCCTTAACATGCTAGTCTGGCAAAACTCTAACACACTTCACAGCCAGCTCTGTGGCAGTGGCTCTCACAGCCTGCTGGAAGAAGGTAACGAGTTTCTCAGCGGCAGCTCTAACTGAGTGCACACAGCTGCCCAGCCGTGTCACTTGCAGACTCGGGGAAGTAATGTGGACTGTAAACCCATTTCCTACAGGGAATGAACCAGGAACAACCCAAATACCCAAGTACATGATTGGCAGCTGAGCAGAATATAGCTAAGCTGCTAAAGGAATCTGATAATCCAGAAATCTACGTGTAGTTCTGTGAGAAGCTTAAAAACTACCAGAACAGAACATGTGGTCTGGTTACACACACACACACACACACACACACACACACACACACACATTTCAGGTGTGTGATAATCACTTTTACACTATCTACTAACATTGATGACTAGAACAAAATGAGTTTTAAACATTATCAGTGTGGCCTGCGAGATGGCTCAGTGGGTAAACTGAGGGAGCTGGTTATTTCTCTTCCACCGTGTCGGCCTGGGGACTGAACCCAGGTCCTTGGGTTTGGTGGCAAGTGCTTCTACCCACAGTGACATCTCACCTTCCCCAAGCTACTGCTTTTGAACGCATAGATGCAAGGCTACACATTCTCCCCAGACAGCTTTGACCTCATCCCAGGGGTTTGGAACTGCGGTACTTTTCTTTTTTTTTTTTAAAAGATTTATTTATTTATTTATTATATGTAAGTACACTGTAGCTGTCTTCACACACTTTTTCTTCTTGCTCCAGCTCTGGCTTGCTCCGGCCCAAAGATTTATTTATTTATTATATGTAAGTACTCTGTAGTTGTCCTCAGACACACCAGAAGAAGGCATCAGATCTCATTACATATGGCTGTGAGCCACCATGTGGTTGCTGGGATTTGAACTCAGGACCTTCGGAAGAGCAGTCAGTGCTCTTAATCGCTGAGCCATTTCTTATGCACTTCTAAGTTTCCTGTCCTCCCCAACCCCCCCACCCCACCCACCCCCACCCCGCCCCAGACAGGGTTTCTCTGTACAGCCCTGGCTATCCTGGAACTCACTCTGTAGCTATCCTGGAACTCACTCTGTAGCCCAGGCTGGCCTCGAACTCAGAAATCCACCTGCCTCTGCCTCCCAGAGTGCTGGGATTAAAGGCATGCGCCACCACTGCCCAGCTCCTGCTTTTATTTTGATTCTCCTGCCTTAAGATACTAACTTTCTAGTTAACTTTGTATAATTTTTCTAAAGTGAAGTCTTTGAACATGACCCACAGGCTATTAAGCTTTTTTAAAAATGAGAGATTCACTTTGTGAACCAAGATAGAACTATTTGTGGATGTTCCGTGTGAGACAAGAATCTGATTTCCTTCTTAGCACATGGCTTGGCCGGTTGTTGTACCCAGGTCCCCTCTCCATATTTAGTTCCCTTTAGAGGTGTCAGTTTCTCACGAGGCCTCTTGTGCTTTTTCTCAAGAAAGCCTCTCATTCCTCCTCTCTTGCTTCCCCTTTCTACAGTGCAATGCACGCGGTTACTGAGGAAACATCCCATAATTAAAGCCACCAGCGCTGGTCCTTGGCCCTCCCTCAGTACTTACACAGCAGGGGCTACCATGCTGGCATGCTCCCTTCCCCACCCATCACACCCGTAAGCCTGCAGCCCCACCCCCACCCCCTTAGGACACCCAGTGCAAAACAGCCCCAGGCCGTGGCTCACCTCCTTCTGGATCTCACTCTTGAGGGCAGAGATCTTCATTTTCATGTCCTCTAGCTCGTGGTCTGGGAAGGGGTGCACCTGGGGACTGGCCTCCGACTCCTCAGGGGATGGGAACACTAAGTCAGCCAGAGGGATGTACCACTTACAGTCATACTGCTGATGCTTTCTGTAAGCAAGCAGTGGGAGGTGTGAGCTGGGCCAAGCGGCCTCTTCAACGCAGACTGCTCACCCAGAGCAAAAAGACGACCCAGGAAGGGATCTGCTGAGACGCGTGGAGGCAGGAACACACCCTGCTCTTGAAGAACTCTAGGCACATACTTGTGGAAGGAACATTGAGAACCAGATCTTGGTCAGCCAGCAGAGAAGACCAGTCTTTCACCACAGTGGGATTGGTGCTTTTAAATATCCCAAATCACTGTGTATCAAGGAGGAAGCCTTCCTGGCCGAGCTTGTGTGTTCCTCTCTTGCCTCACACCCTGCCATCTCTGCTGGTCTATCCAGACGGACGCTCCTGATCATTGTCCTCTAGAGTAGAAATGGGCTAGAGATTCGATTCTGAATGCCAGTTCCAATCCATAGGGAGCATACAAAGCCCTGGGCTGACAGTCATAGAACTACATCTAAGCTGGGTATGGTGGCATATGACTTTAATCCCAGCATTCAGAGGCAGAAGCAGAGGTAGAGGCAGAGGCAAGTGGATCTCTATAAATTCAAAGCCAGCCTGGTCTACATAGGAAGACTCCATCACTCGCTATCTATCTATCTATCTATCTATCTATCTATCTATCTCCCTCCCTCCCTCCCTCTATCTATCAATCATCTATCTATCTATCTATCTATCTATCTATCTATCTATCTATCTATCTATCATCTATCTATCATCTACCATCTATATATTATATATCTATTATCTATTATATATCATCTGTCTATCTATCTATCTATCTATCTATCTATCTATCTATCTATCTATCTATCTCTAAGTCTCCTGGGAAAGGGTTCTATCTATCTATCTATCTATCTATCTATCTATCTATCTATCTATCTATCTATCTCTAAGTCTCCTGGGAAAGGGTTCTATCTATCTATCTATCTATCTATCTATCTATCTATCTCTAAGTCTCCTGGGAAAGGGTTCTATCTATCTATCTATCTATCTATCTATCTATCTATCTATCTCTAAGCCTCCTGGGAAAGGGTTCTATCTATCTATCTATCTATCTATCTATCTATCTATCTATCTATCTCTAAGCCTCCTGGGAAGGGTGCTATGATTGGTTATTAACATCTGCTATGGGAGAAAAGCTAGAAACAGAGGGAGGGCACTCCACATCTGGTTAGCCTCCTGCAGACCATGCCCCTCACTACTTCCCTTCCTAGCTAACACTGGGGCCTCATAAATGTGCACAGAAGCATAATCCCAGTGCACAGCTTTCTATTGGCATCTCTGTGGTCTAGTTCTTGGGAGTCATGGCCTTCAGAGAGAAGCCCACAATGGCCTCCTCTCTTCTTCCAGTTCCTCTGAGAATTAGATTTGTTCCCTTGGGCTGAAGAGATGGCTCAGTGGTTAAGAGCACTGGCTGCTCTTCCAGAGGTCCTGAGTTCAAGTCCCAGAAACCACATGGTGGCTCACAACCATCTGTAAAGGGATCTGGTGCCCTCTTCTGGGGTGTCTGAAGACAGCTACTGTGTACTTACATATAATAAATAAGTCTTTAAAAAAAAAAAAAAAAAGATTTGCCGGGCGGTGGTGGCGCACGCCTTTAATCCCAGCACTTGGGAGGCAGAGGCAGGCAGATTTCTGAGTTTGAGGCCAGCCTGGTCTACAGACTGAGTTCCAGGACAGCCAGGGCTACACAGAGAAACCCTGTTTCGAAAAAGCAAAAAAAAAAAAAAAAAAAAAAAAAAAAAGATTTGTTCCCAGTTCTGATCTCTTATGTTACTGTAGGCACAAAGATCTCATTTGTTCCCAGTTCTGGTCCCTTATGTAGGCACAAAGATCTCCCTCTATAGTATGAGGCAACATGTTTAGCATATAATAGGTTATAAATGGCAAATGTATCCACTCTACTGAAAAGGACTTGAAAAGGAGCTTCAGAGTTAAGAGTTCAATTTCCTCCATTTCTAGCCATGGGCAACTTACTTGCCTTCTCTTTAGCTTCTGACTGTGAATAGGGAAAATAACAACCACTTTGTGATAGAGCTAGGAAGATTAGAAATAATGTATCTGAAACGTTTGTCATGGCACCTGGAGTGGTGGAAGATCTCAACAAATGGCAGCAGATACCCATGGAACTGTAGTTAGCAAAAACTTTGTTTAGCAAGGAGAGAATACTTGAGTAAATTACGGCATAGCCACTTAATATGAAGAAAGGTTAACGTGGTGTTTGTGACGACTCGGCAGCGATAAGAAAAGCGCTTATGGCACGGAACAGGAAAGTCCCAAGCTGGATGCAGTGTTGGCACACACCTCAGATGGACCAGCACCCAGGAAGACATCTGAGTTCAAGGCTAGCCTGGTCTACATAGGGTGTTTCAGGACAGCCAGGACTATATAATGAGACCTATCTAATATATAATAATCATGTAAATGTCAAAAATAAAAAGCATTTTTTATTTTCAACATAAATAAAAATCAGGCATTCTCTGTTAGTACAACTATAATAAAAACCACAAAACCATTTTTAAAAAAATGGAAAAGAAATATTGTCACAGAAGACTTATGCTTATGTTCAAGGAGGTTATTTTTTCCTGTAATATATTACAATAATAATAATACTATGATTTTTTTAAAAGATTTATTTATTATTATATGTAAGTACACTATAGCTGTCTTCAGACACTCCAGAAGCCTAGGGTATCAGATCTCATTGCAGATGGTTGTAAGCCACCATGTTGTTGCTGGGATTTGAACTCAGAACCTTTGGAAGAGTAGTCAATGCTCTTAACCGCTGAGCCATCTCTCTAGCCCACATGATGTTTTTTCGAAAAGACTACACAGTAAAACTGAATTGAATAATTGAGTCTATGGTTTCAAACTGTAACCCTGAAAGCCTTAAACTTGCTATGATCTTTTTTTTTTTTTTTTTTTTTTTTGATTTGGTTTTTTCGAGACAGGGTTTCTCTGTGTAGCCCTGGATGTCCTGGAACTCACTCTGTAGACCAGGCTGGCCTAGAACTCAGAAATCCGCCTGCCTCTGCCTCCCAGAGTGCTGGGATTACAGGCGTGTGCCACCCACCGCTCCTGGCTAACACGCCTATTTTTTAAAAGGGGAAAAAGAAGACCAAACACACTGCCCAAGCCAGTTGTCCCTGACTGTGACCCCAAACCCATATCCTCACCCTGCAGAGGTCTTCTTCAGCTTGGCACACAGTAGAACATCTGTGAAGAGAAAGACATGCCGCAGCTTCCGGGAGCTCTCAGACATTTCCACCAGGAAGCCGTCCTTCACCAGCTGCCGAGTCTGAGGAGAGAGCACCCCCCCTGCTCAGAGGGAGGAGAGTTTCGAGGGCCGGCCTGCACTGGCTTCGGAGTCTTGGTCCAACTCCAGACTCAGCCCTTTCTCAGCTGTGGTCTCCTCTAATCTCAGATGTATTGTCTGTGCAGCTAAGAGAATGGTGTCTGTCTTGTGAAGCAGTACTCCGTGTGGAAAAGCACAGTTCAGGGGCACCGCCCCCCCATGCCCCCATCCCCCACCTCCACCCCGGCTCTCAGCAGCTTCCTCTGGATAAATAAAAACCAATGGCTTGGTTTCTCCATTGAATACCTCAATCTCACATCTCCTCCCAACGGAGAGTTTGGTCTAGTTTCAGCTCATCTTGCTCAGCCAACCCTCTCAGGTTCGCCCATGCTACCTTCTCAGTGGATTTCCCCTAGGGGAGCTATGGCGACTGGGACAGTCAGAAGCATTTCAGTGCTCAGGAGACATGGGTTGTTTCCTCCCTGCCACCCTCAGAGCTAGCGGGCCTCTTCAGAGCTGTCACCATGAATTCCAGCCTTCTCTGTGTGCATGATGTGCTGTGTGACCTACATACACTACCGTCTGTGGGTGAGCATGATGAAAGGATTATGATTTAGACAACCTGAAACTGATAGTGCTCTCTGCCTTCTAGAGATTTTTTTCAGATATCCTCAGAGTAAAACCAACCAGTGCCAGTTTCTGGGATGCTGCAAGCCAGGGCCGGGGACTGCGCACAGACAGCTCCACGCCCCATTAGCCATGCTCCAGACCCTGTCCCTCATTACTGCCTTTCCCAGCAGACAGGGGAGACTCATAAATGAAACAAAGGAGCATAAACCCAGTCAGCCTTCCCACTAAATGCTACTTAATTACCCCACTTAGACTAAAGGCACTGCATCTGGGCCAGTCTGTTGACCACTGAGGGTCACAGTCTCCCCAGTTCCTCACACTGCTTTCCCACTCTTCCATCAGGAAGCTTCCCGCCCCACCCCAGGGGAGATGCAATGCCACATTTAGGTGCTTCCAAGGACATATCATCAGCCCAGGTGGCCTAAACCACGTCCAGTACTAACCACGCCCAGTACTAACCATGTCCAGTACTAACCACGTCCAGTACTAACCATACCCAGTACTAACCACGCCCAGTACTAACCACACCCAGTACTAGCGTTTTCTGTTGTTGGGCTTTTGCCTAGCTCTGGCCAACCTAGCGTGTTCCTTAAGTGTCTCTTAGGGGATCCCAAAGAGCATCATGCCAATCAGAGCAAGGATGTGGACCAAGAATGAGGTTTCCAGAGATCCAGCTTCTAGTGGGACAATGTGCTTAGTTGGACAGCTCAGTTAAACACCTAGTTTTGACACTTTTATCTGGGGATCCCCATGCCAGTCTCAGAGACTGTCTTAACAAGTTATTACAGGGACCTATGAAACAACAGTCTTAACGTTCTTTCTTTTTTTTGGGGGGGGGAGGGGCCGATTTTTTGAGACAGGGTTTCTCTGTGTAGTCTGGACCTGGAACTTGCTCTGTAGATCAAGCTAGCCTAGAACTCATAGAGATCCTCCTGCCTCTGTATTGGGATTAAAGGTGTGCACCACCACTGCCCAGCCAGTCATAAAGTTCTTAATCTAGGACCCAACATGTTATAGGTAATCGAGGTGGCCAAGGACAGCAGGGACAAGGGATCTGGCCAACTCTCTATTATTCCTCAGTCTAGGTGTGAAATGCGCAGGGCCCTGAGCTCACCTCTCCCTTGGGGGTTGTGACTGCAGTCCGGCGAGGATCAATGTCCTCATTAATGCTAGATAGAAAATTCTGGGAGATTCGGAGGGCATCCTGAAGTAGCGGGTAGTCAGGGTGGTCCACAGGTGTGTGCTTCAACAGATCCTGAGAAAGGAAGGGGCACAGAGTAAGCCAAGAGGAAAGGGTTCAGGTTCAATGGGAAGACAGCAGGGAACATGCAGTCCTCCAAAGAATTATTCTGGGGGGTACGCCCAGGACCCACACTCTAGCCAGCCATTCCTGTGCCATCAGAACAGAACCAGGGTCCGAGGAACAGAGGTGATGGCACTCAGTGTCCTTGGTTTCTGCTGTACTTGCATGACTCTTTTCTCCAGGGTCTGCGGCTGGGGGAAGCCATTCCTCACCAAACAGCTGGGGAACCCTCCTCCACCCACTGTACAGCTGCTCCAGGGCCCTGGGGACCACGAGGCAGCGAACAAAGCAGCAGCAAGTGTCTGCCTCCTAAGGAGTATTTGGCCAAGTATCAATCTTAGTAGCCAAGCTATATTTAGGACACGGCCCCGTTGGCATGGTTACCAAAGGCCAGGCTGGCACAGTCAGGGCCCAGGGACCCTCTCCCTTGTTCCCCAAATGGAGTCTCAATGACTTCAATGCCTTCACACGAAACTCCTAACCCACCTCTGGCCACAATGGGACACGACACTCACGTGCAGGACCAGGGTGCTCCGAGTGACTCGGTCAATAGGCTTGTAGAGCAGAGCTGTAGGAAAGGCCGAGAACAGAGACAGGATGATGAGGTAGACACGCTCGACCATGAAGACGGGCTTTTACCCCCAACCTGTCTTGTCCCTCGGAAGCCAAGTGGGCTTTGTGGCAACTCACACTTCCATTTTCACTCCGTGGAGAAGCCAAATAAAACAAACACACACAGCTCTGTCCACTCAGGCTCCTCCCCACCTGAACCTTCCTCTCCTCACCCGGTCCTGTGCTGGCTAGGCTCTCGCTGCTGAAGCTCCCCAGCCCCATCCCCAGCCACACAGACATAACCAGGGAGGCCCTTCAGCATGTTGTGGTGCCCTCAGGACTCCAGGATGACTACTTGCTACTTTTCTAGAAGGACACTTCCCACGTGTCAGTCACTCTCAGGCACCTCCCACCTGCCAGTCACTCTCAGGCACCTCCCACCTGCCAGTCACTCTCAGGCACCTCCCACCTGCCAGTCACTCTCAGGCACCTCCCACCTGCCAGTCACTCTCAGGCACCTCCCACCTGCCAGTCACTCTCAGGTACTTCCCACGTGTCAGTCACTCTCAGGCACCTCCCACCTGCCAGTCACTCTCAGGCACCCCCCACCTGTCAGTCACTCTCAGGCACCTCCCACCTGCCAGTCACTCTCAGGCACTTCCAGTCTCAGGACTGACACATCCGTCTGGGAGCCACATGCTTCATTCACTCCCATTCACACATCTGGCCTCAGCGCCGTGGGAAGACTCTTTATGCCTTCAAGCCTGCTGACAAAGCAGGATAGGCTGAGGGGCCAAAAGGCAAGGCAGATCACCTCCAAAGCACTCCATCCTAAGCCAGCGGCAGACTGAGGAGCAAAGACTTCCTGAAGGAATCTGGGTACAGTCTTGTTACAGAAGCCCCAAAGAAGCTGCAAAAATGCAAGGCCGGGCAGGTGCCATGTGCCACTCTTCTGAGACTGGACACTGAATGACAGTTACTCAGATTCATCAGGGACTGGTAAGAGGCTGCAGCCCGCAGCCTAGCACTTCCTATGGACTGCTCTTCCCAACCTAGGGCTGGATATACAAATCCCAGGACCGTGACTTTTGGCTTCCTGTCACGGGTACATCTAGGCAGGATGTTCGTTGAAGAAAAAAGGATCCTAACCGAAAGTTCCACAGAACCTGGCCAGATCTTACATTCCTCACACTTGGACAGTCCCCAAACCCGTCTCCCAAAGCCCTAGATACCTCGTGGAGTGTTAAGCACTCGCCTCAGGGACCCCCCTTCCCCCCCGCCCCGTGCTCTGTCGACGGATGCTCGCTGCGTGCCCTATCTGCAGGCTTGTTCGCGTGGCTGCCCATCAGGATCCCACGCAGGCCCTCAGAAGAAGCAGACGTCCCCTCTACACTTCACCGACTAAAGCGAGATCTCCGAAGGATAAAAAGAAGCTATCTCGCGGAGATGATCTGTATCAGTAGCTGGCAGGTGCCGTTTTGTTCCCGTCACTTTTTTGCAGTTCTTTCTTAACCGTTAGCCATTCCTAGCAGGCCCCTGATGGCCCATGGGGGCGGAATGGGCAGATCTAAGGGTTTGGGGTGTATTGGGGCAGTGAGAGCAAGGCTTGGCCGTGCACATGGGTCTCATCTCTGAAGATGTCTAAGGCACCCCAGCCACCTGTAGCTCAGGCATCTGCACTGCAGTGGGAGAACTCATCCTAGAAACACCGAGACCTTGTGGCAGGCACAAGGTCAACAGACACAGGCTGGGGTGGGCCCAGAGTCCCATCCCCCAGGAAAGCTGACACTGAAACATCAGCTTCTGCAGCCCTCTCTGGGTCCCAGGAGGAAGAGGTTTCTGACTAAGCTCAGAAGTCTGCAGAAATGGAGGATCAGGTTTCAGGGGGGCTATTAATATACCTGAAGTCACCTCAAGAGTCCATCTGACAGGGCCATGGAATGAATTCTGCAGTCTTGGTGTTCGAAGGTCAAGGGGGATCAGGTGTGTGGAAGGAGGGGAACCCCGGGTGCCTCTGCACCCCTGGCTTCTGAGTGTTCCTCTGCACTCCACAAGCCCCCGCCCCTTTGCTGTTCCTGGGCTCTGCAGGCCTGCCCATTTTCTACTCCTGTATCATGCTCTCCCCACTCTTCCTGGGATAGGTGCCATCCAACATATTGTCTTGCTCATCTTTCTCCCTCTTCCAGGAAGCCTTCCCTGACCATACATTTATAAACACCAAAAGTCAGACCACAATTATGAACAAGCTGGTCTCTTACCATGTGCCATGGAACTGCTTTACACACATTGTTTCCTGTCACTAAAGGGGGGACACAATTTTCGCTAGCTCAATTTTATGCTGCAGAAACTCAGGCATAAGTTACTTGTCTGAAATCAAAAAGCTGTGAACGGTAGATGGGTTTTGAATTTTGGTTCACCCATGCACTTACAAGTGGACCTTCAGAAGAGAGTGGCTGACGGAACTCCACAGAGAAGCGTTCTGGGAAAGACTCTGTCTACCCTGGTGAGTGCTTGCCGCACAGCTCCAGCTCCTCACCCTATTCCCCACTTTGAAGCAGACTTCAAAGATTATGGAATCATGGGGGCCAAAGAGACCCTGGACTCCAGGTCTCGGGTCTGCCTCATCAGGACTCCGTCCTTGGGGGGTGGGGGTGGGGAGGAGAGAGCTGATTTTTTTCTCCCTGTTAGAAAACCAGCACAGACACGTAACTGGCCCCTCAACCAGGCCCTGCATTTCTTCCCTGACCTCTGACAGGCCATCAAGTCCCACTGTTCCCTGGGCCCCAGCCTGTCAGGATGAGCTGAAGGGCTCACAAAGGCTGTTTCCACCACGAGCACCAGACACAGAACAAGCCAGGGAAGATGAGGGGTCCGTGGTCCTGAACAGCTCCCTAACATACAGGCCTCTAGGAAAGAACTGGAAAGCTCATCTATCATCTATCCATCTTTCCAGCAAACTGCCACCCCCCACTCGGTTCCTGTAACAGGAGCCCCAGGTTACCACGGAGATAGGCAAGCAAAGTGACTGAGGAGGGTAAAGACAAAGCGCCTGGTAGGAGGGAACAGGAAAGGTCCTCGAGCAGCGAGCTGCCTCTGTGACACACTTGGGCTTACACGAGCCCCTCACTCCCTGCCAGAGGTGGCCTAGGTCACCCTAAGGCACTTCTCACCTTGGAGAGTAAGGCTACCAGGTCTGGACAACTCCCTGCATGCACCTGCTTCGGTATCCTACGAGCAAGGACCCTGGCTGACAGCATGCGCCTGTCCCAGGACACCTCCTCTCCCCCAGCTGAAGGAGTGGCACGGAGGACGCTCCAGGTTCCTTCCACTGAAGTGGGCGTGTGACCTTCACAAAGCAGCAGCCGGCCACACCCCCCTCTCGTTTGGACCTTTTGCACTGAGTGCTGGGACCTGGGCTCGGGGTCTTTAGGGGGCCGGAAATGGCTGCTCTCGAAACCAACCAGCTCCTCCCCGCTCTCCCAAAGCCATCAGAGAGGTGGCAGCGTGTGCACGGAGCACACAATACCCTTGGCGCTCAGCATTCTCCGTGCTCACGGAACAAAGAAACTCCCAACTTCTCCCTCCTGCCCAGCCTGGCACCCTCTTGCCTTGAGGTGCAGCTCTCCAGACTCTGTCCCCCTCTGCCTGCTCCCAGCTGCTCCTTGCCCCCACCTCAGCCCTGAGGGAACAGCCTGTCACTTTCCTTAGCCTCTTCAGGAAGTTGCTCAATGCCTCTCATGCACGCACATGCTAAGCCACCAGTTCCACACACTGCCTCAGGAGGACCTGGACCTTTCCAGCCCGGTCCTTCCATTTCAGAGATACTCAGTAGAACCTCTGGATTTCAACTCCAGGCTGACCACAAAGCAAATGCAAGTGGGTTTGACAACATGACCGTCCTCCCTTCCCTGCAGCCCCTAAATATGCTGACCACACTGGAGTCCATTCCAGCCAGCCCCCGGATGGCTTAAGGCATGCCACTTCCCGCGGAGGGGCGCCTGGGTTACCATAGGTGCAGTTACAGCAGAAGCGGATGATGAGCAGGATTTCCATGGCAGCCTCTATCCTTGCAGCGGGGACCTACAGCCATTGCTCCAGGCTCCTGGCTCTCCTCAGCAGGCCAGCCACTCGCCACCTTGCTGGCTGCTGCTGCTGCTGCACAACCTCCAGAATCAAGCAGCCGCTTCCTTCCGAGTGCTCATCCAACAAGGGGGAGGGCAGGAGCGTGGAGAGGCAGGAGGAGGAAGGGAGGGGAGGAGGGAGGAGGGACCAAAAGCTTGCTGGCATCCTAAGGAGGAGCACGTTTGTAGCTGGCCTGATGCCTAGGGAGGAGAGGCACGCGCCACGCGCGAGCACACACACACACACACACACACACACACACACACACACACGCAGGCAGGGAGGCTACCACGTTCACTCGGCTCACAGTTCACTAAAACAAAGGAAGAAAACTGTAATCCAGACCACTCCCCAAACAAAGTACCTTCCATGGTGACTGATGTATGGCTGTCCTTAGAGTCCTTGGGCCCTTTCACTTTGAGTTCCTGTGAGAGGGAGGAGAAAAATCACTACCTGTTCTGTCCACTAGCTTCCCTCTCTTATAGCAGAGCTTGGTGAGAAGAGGGGCTCGGAAGCCTGGGGCGTAAGTAACAAGAGGCAAGAAGGCAGACTCTGAGAACCAGAGTCAGGACTGAGTGCTACAACGTACTGGGGCAACAAACAAACAAACAAACAAAAACCCTCCTCAGACCTGCCTTCTGATGCCCTTGCCCCTGGAGGATGAGTGTGGCCAAGAGCAAAGACCCTCCCAGTACCCCTCAGGGATGTGTACACACTAGCTCAAGGAAGACAGGACTGAAGTCAATATGTACTAGGTATGCCAGGGGACCTTTGGGAATGAACACCCCTGAGCTGTGGCAGAGGGGGTCTGCACCCCTGCAAAATAAGCAGAAAGGAGATGGGTTTGGAGTCCACAGGGTGTCCAAGTTGTACCCTCCCCAGACAAGTACTAACCCGCCCCCAGCACTGTTGACACTCCTCGCTACCTCTCCTGGAACCTATGACAGGTGACCCAGGAGTGAGTGCTGCGAAGACTTTGATCATCAGATCAAAACCTCTTCCATCTGCTTTAGAGGAACAGAACCCCAGCCTTTGCCAAGAGGACAGCGGCTGCAACTGGAGCTGAAATGCAATCCTTATTGAACCAGAGGCATGGCCTCCTGAGAGACGAGGGGCCAAGGTGAGGCCAAGGTCAGATGCCCAGGTGGTCCTGCCTGTTCTGCCTGGGGGAAGGCAAGGCCCACACAGCAGAAGCTCATTTCCCACTCCGACTCCAGCTGTTTCTAGACAGAGAAAACCCCCAGGAATTGAGCTTGGCACTGGGGTGGGGGTGGGGGGGACTCAGCTCCTCTATGCTGAGTCTGTCTCTCACTGGTGCCTGGCTTCCCTGCTTTAAGGGATTTTGGTCCACACCCCCTCCAGTGCAGCCTAGAGGTATGAAATCACTGCTGCAGCAGAGGGGAAGGGCCTAATTGCAGTAATTAAGTGGCAGCACCAGCAGGAAGCATCAGCGTCATCTTACTGAGTGAGTCAAGAAGAGCAGCCACCTGGCAGAGGGCCATGGGTCTCTGTCCTCTGGAACAGGCTTTGGGGGTCGGGGTGGGGGAGCTGAATGCACGGATGCAGAAGAGTGGGTGCAGGGGTGCTTATGCATAGATGCACAGAGAATAAGCAGTCAGCCAGGCTAAGAGGGGACCTCACAGTCTCCGGACCCTCTGGGTACCCAGGGCCATGGCAGAGCCACTGTGAACACACATCAGGGAGGTGCAGTTCATCCTCAGAGAGGGCTGGATGCTGAGAGGAACATCAAGTCTCCAGACTCACTCGTGATTTTACCAAGAGGGACATCCCCACCCTTGTCCCGCTGTCTTCCCACAGGGTGCCACAACTCTCTGACCCGGGGTTAGAGACAAGAAGCTGAGCGCGAGCCTTCTCTCCGAGCTTCCCACCCTTCTAGAAACTGAAAGGAACATGTGTTTCCAGAGGCATCAGCTCCAGGGGCCTGTGTGCCAAACCTTCAAGTTCCCGTCTGCCTCTCCTAATAATCAAACTGTCACGGTTTCCCTTTTTCTTTCTAAAATTTATTATTATTATTATTATTATTATTATTATTATTTTGGTTTTTAGAGACAGGGTTTCTCTGTGTAATCCTGGCTATCCTGGAACTCACTCTGTAGACCAGGCTGGCCTCGAACTCAGAAATCCGCCTGCCTCTGCCTCCCAAGTGCTGGGATTACAGGCGTGCGCCACCATGCCCGGCTCTAAAATTTATTTTTATTTACCTATTTAGGCACACACACTCTCTCTTCTCTTTTCCTTTCTCTCTCCCTCCCTCTTTTCCCCCTCTTTCTTAAGACAAGGTCTCGATACCTATAGCCCTTGCTGGCCTAGAAGTGGATATATATACCAGACTAGCCTAGAACTCTTAGAGATCCACTTGCCTCTGCCTCCTGAGTGCTGGGATTAAGAGGCATTCATAATTACATTTTCATTTCCACCTGCCCAACTCTAGACTGTTTGTGGCTTAGGTAAGATCTGGAATCCCAGCAGTTTCAAGGAATTATGTGTCTCCCTTTTCTAGCACCAAAGCCAGGGAAAGGGGTACTTCAAGGCAAGACTTCCAAAACTACAGAAGTACCCCCACCCCTAGCTTCTTCTAAAGCAGAGCCTCTCTTGTCCTGAGCTTGAATGGGTGCTGCTTCCAAAGCCAGGGGCTTGACAGTGTTGTGGGAGCCTCTGGATACAGAATGAGCTGAACTGAAGGGTCCAAGACGCCACTTCCTGCAGAGAAGTGCTAAAGCCAAGTGGGGCATGGAGATGCACACCTGTAACCCTAGCACCCAGAAGGCAGAGGCAAGAGGCCAGCCTGGGCTAAATCGTGAGTTCCAGGACAGCCAAGGCTACATGGTAAGACATTGTCTCAAAAAGAAAACGAAACAATAATAGCAGCACAAGAAGTGCCAATGGCGGGTGACGTCATACCTCCCATGCACGTGCAGGAGGGGAAGGCTTAGCTGCGGAGCAGGGGCAGGCATGATCCTGACCAAAGGGGTCCAGGGCTGCTGTTCTTAACTGAGCCTGGTTGACTCTGTGAGGCGGCAGTCTCATGTGCTTAGTACCTTTCAAAACTACTTTGTCTAGAGTTTCTGACAGGGGCTGGAGAGATGGCTCAGTGGTTAAGAGCACTGACTTCTCTTCCTGGTCCTGAGTTCAATTCCCAGCAAAGGTCAAAGGTGGGGAAGTCACTCAGGAAGTCACAGAGAATGTCCGTCCCTCCCCCCTTATTTTTTTTTCCCTTCTCCGTGGCTCACAACCATCTGTAATGGGACCAGATGCTGGCTTCTGGTGTGTATGAAGAGAGTGACAGTGTACTCATATACGTAAAATAAATTTAAAAAATCTTAGAGTTTCTGACCGTAAATCAAGAGCCTGTCAGGATATAAACTCCTGTTCCTGATCTCCCCTCCCCTCTTGAGTCAGATCTGGCCATCAGGGCACAGGAGACGAGGAAGGAAGAACTACCCAGAGTGTGAGAGGATGCTCAGGGGGGAGAGAAGAGAAACGGAGCAAACTCTCCAGGAAAGGAGGAGCCCGGCATCTGCATCTTAAATAGTGGCCTTGGTGATTTCTCTCTTAAAATTACGTGTACGCATGTATAACTATGTGTGCACATGTCCACATGACTACAGGTCTGAGGAGGCAGAGGGTCAGATCTGCAGCTGGGATTACAAGTGGTCACCCGACGTGGGTGCTAGGAACCCAACTTGGGTCTTGTGCAAGAACAGTAGGCGCTTTTAATCGCCCGACCACCATCTTTCCACCTCACTCCCATCAAGTTTTGAGATGAGCTGAGCAGGGCCAAACAGCTCACTCCACCGGAAAGGAAACAAAGGTCAGAGGTGGGGAAGTCACTCATGAAGTCACGGAGAATGTCTGTCCCCCCACCCCCTTATTTTTTCCCCTCCTCTGTTCCACTTTCTAATCTGAAAAAAAAAAATAAGTCAAACCAATCGATATTCTTATATTAAGAGGAAAAATGTCAGTTGCAAGAAAGCAAATGTCAGGCTGAGCATTGTTGTGGTGAACAGCTTCCCTGGGGCAGGAAAGGGAGGACATCCATAGACTTAGAGGCTTCTCAGACCATTACAGAGCCCAGGGTGGACGGGTGCCTGTGGGCAGAGCTGCCTACCTCAGAGATCTTCTGGAACTGGTTGTTGGACTGGCTGCACTTCTCAGCTGTCTCCAGAGCAACTTTATAGTTATCCACAAATGCTTTGTACACACCAAGCTGGCTGGCCTGCAGGGAAGACAGAGGAAATGAGGAATGGGGGGTGAGAGTGGGATGGAGAGAGGGTTAGTGAACGGCTGAAGGCTTAACCCGAGTTCCTGGAGCCCCCTTAGCACTCAGAACCTCTAACTCAGCTCCAAAGGGCTTGCTGGAAACCAGGGGAAAGGCTGAGATGAACATATTACAGTATCCCTTTGAACTTGATGGTTTCCATGGAAACTGGCTCAGCCAATAAGGGTAACAAGGTGGTACTGGGAGCGGGGAGGGCAGAGCAGGGCTTTGTTAGCATGCCAGAAATTCAACTTATCCCAACACTTGGTTTTATGTACTGTTGCTTTTTGTTTTGTGTTTTGTTAGTTTTCCCTTTAGCATCATCAAGGTCTCCCAGGGCTTGAAGCCTCTCAATGCCTCACACCTCTTCCGAATCTTGTAATTAAACAAGGGAGACAGAGCAGCAGGGCGGGCACATGTAGCTTGCTCAGTCCCTGCTCCGTGCTGAGTCCTTCAGGTCCTGTCCCACCTCCAGCCTCCACGGAGCTAGAGCCCCGGCTCACTATACACCTAATGCCAGCTGGACCCTAACACCTGACCCAACAGGCAAAGCCTCGCTGCCCCTAAGATGCAAGGTGGGCCCATCACCCTTTCTTCTAAAAGGAAAACTGAGGCTTGCTAATTTAATTACTTCAGTATTTACGACAAGCCTTCTCTGGATTGGGTAAAAGTATTTCCTCCTGAGAGAACGAAGAGTAGGCATGCAAGTGAAGCTAAAATGTGTGATGCCCATCTGAAGAGTCAAAATTTAGAGTCTAACGGCCCTGGGCTCAAGTCCTCAGACTCTAGTGTAAGTCAATACAACCAATTTGTCAATAGCTAATTAAACTGGCCATAGGCACAACTTCGGCCTATGGCTTAGCAAATCTACCATTAACATAAACCACAATAGCATGTTGTCTAATACAGTGGTCATGAGTCACATACAAATACTGAACATGTGCAATGTGGCCACTACAAATTGACACATGCTACATGTATAAACTCCACACTAAGTGCAGAGGCAGATAGGTCTCAAGGCTAATATGGTTTATATAGCCACTTCCCCAGCCAAGAACACACAGTGAAAACCTGTTTCAACAAAACGAACAAACAGAGGTATTCCAGGCTGACCTCAGACTTGCTATGCAGCTGGGGATGGCCTTGAACTCCTGATTCACTTGCCTCTACCTTCCAAGTTCTAATTACAGTGCATACCACAATACCTAGTCTCCCTGCGATTGTTTCTTTTGTATGTGTGGATGTTTTACCTGCATATATGTCCATGTGCCATGTTATAGGCAGTTATAAGCCACAGAGGCCAAATCTGAGTCCTCTATATGAGCAGGAAGCACTCTTAACTGTTCAGCCATTACCCCCAACCCTTTAAAAATGTCTATTATCTGTATGTATGTGTATGATGGGAGTGTGTACCGCAGCAGGCAGACCCGAAGACAACTTTCTTTCACGGGCTGGAGAGATGGCTCAGGAGTTAAGAGCACTGGCTGCTCTCCCAAAGGACCCAAGTTCAACTCCTAGCACCCACATGGCGGCTCACAACTGGCTCTGACTCCACTTACAGGGGATCTAAAAACCTCCTAGCTTCAGCTGACAGACACGTGGTACACAGACATACATTCCGGCAGACGCTCATGGTCAGGAGTCAGCCATATCTACCATTGTGCCGTCCAGGGCTTGAGCCCAGGCCGTCAGCTGTTGGCCACTGAGTCGCCTGGTGAACTCTGTATGTTGTGTGTCCCTCTCCCTTTCCCTCTGGTTTTATGGATTGCCCAGAAAGCTCAAATGCCTGGGTTCCAGTGATCCTTCTGCTTAGTCTTCCTAGTAGCTAGGAGAACAGGCAGGCACCGCCACACCTACCTTGTATTTGTTTATTTTCTCAATTCCTGGAGATCAAACCCAGAGTGTTGGGTATGGGAAGCAACCACATTACCATGGAGCTATTTCCAGTCTTTATTTTTACTTTTAAAAACTGTGGTTCATGCTTGAGAACACGGCTCAGTGCTAGAGTTTGCCTATGTGTGTGAGGCCCTGGGTTCAAACCCCAGTACTACTTAAAAAAATGGTTATTAGGACATTTCAAATTATATATATATATATATATATATATATATATATATATATATATATGAACAGCAAGATAGTTCAGCGGGTAAAGAGCTTATTGTATTCAGTTTCTGAACCCAAAGAGAGAATCAACTTCTGAAAGTGACCCTCTGACCTCTACACATGCACCATGGCTGCACCCACCCCATATACACGCTCTCATACACATTAATAATTAATGAAATAATTAAAAATTGTATGTGGCTCACAACCTATTTCCACTGGCTAGTGCTGCTCTTGAAAAGCCCGGACATGCCTGTACCCCAGGAGATCTGAGCGAGGCCGCTCACAGCCCCCCACTTCCTCCTCACAGCAGGAGAGGTGAACAAGTGTTCTCAAGCCCAGGAACTTGGACGGACACAGTTCAGATGGACGAACACACGCACCAGAGCGAATGTGACCAGAGTGCAAAATCTATACGTACAGACACTGGCACAACTTAAAAGTGCATTCAGTGCCACGAGAACACGAAAGTCTCACACATACAAACCACAATCTACTGGCTCCACGCCAAATTCCTTCCAAGCTGCTGCAGGAGAAAAGGGTCAAGGAGGAGTAGACTCTCCTTCATTTGTAATACTTTTGCATTTTTTGTTTTGTTCATTGTTGATGAGGCAGGGTCTCATGTAGCCCAGGCTAGTCTCAAATTCCCTATGAAGGCAGAGATAACCTTGAGTGCCTGACCTTTCTGTCCCCACCTCCCAAGTGCTGGCATTAACAGATGTGCAGCATCAGGCCTTCACCTGGCCCCTCCTTTTACTTTCCATTCTGACACAAAGTCTCACTAAGTTGTCCAATCTGGCCTTGAACTTGCAATTCGACAGCCTCCTGGCTAAAACTTACTTTTTTTTATTAGAAAGTTTAACTACAAGAAGGGCTGGCAAGATTGGCAAGATGACTCATGAGGCAAAGGTGGCTGTACCACATGAGCCTGGTAACCTGAATTTGATCCTCAGAATTCATGTAATGGTGGAATGAGAGAGCAGATTCTATACACCCATCCCAGCTCACGCATACACATTATGCATGCACACAGATGATAATGATGATGATGATGATGATGATGATAGTTTTATAAGAGAGAGGGAAGATAAGGAAGAGGAAGATGAAATAGAAAAATAATGGAGAAAAGGAAAGGTTTGGTACTTATCTGACAACTCTCATCTGATACTCCGAGAGCTGCAGACACAGGTGTCTACTATATTACCCTTTAGATTTTCTGCTTTAAATTTTTTCCCAATGCAGTAGCAACAGAACCCAGCTGCTGCGGGCTTCCTTGGGGGCCTTTTCCTTTTTTTTTTTTTTTTTTTTTTTTTTTTTTTTTTATGAGACAGGGTTTCTCTGTGTAGCCCTGGCTGTCCTGGAACTCACTCGGTAGACCAGGCTGGCCTCAAACTAAGAAATCTGCCTGCCTCTGCTTCCCAAGTGCTGGGATTTAAGGTGTGTACCACCACCACCCAGCCTTGGGGGCCTTTTCCAACCAAGGAAAGTACACTGCTCCTATGCCCCCCTCAAGATCAATCTGTTCCCAGAGAACCCTTGTTTCTTCAGGACACAAAGGCTGGGCCTAGAGCCACCCAGGGAGGAGGTAGAAGCTGGTGAGGCCGCCCTTGGGACCGGGAAGCCAGAGAGGAGGGTGTGAACTAGGGTGCAGTGGAGAAGAAAGGCCGGGGAGTAGTGCAGTCTTAGAAGGAAAAGCTCCTGGGAAAGGGGCAGAGGGGTCAAAGTGCACTTTCCTTCAGGGAACCCTTAGCTGTAAGTGCTTGAAGGCACAGAGATGTCCCAGACACTTCCAAAACCAAATCACAGTCTTCCAGGAAGGGCTCTCATACCCTCTACTCTCCCTGACTTCTTTATCTTTTCTTTCTTTGAGACAGTCTCCTGTATCTCAGCCTGGCCTTAAACTCACTACCTAGGCAAGGCTAAGCATGACTTCTAATCCTGCTGCCTTCTGCTTTCAAAGTGCTAGGATTACAGGTGTGGCTAACCACACCCAGTTTTATTTAGAGCAAGGGCCTGAACTCAGGGCAAACACTCAAGCAGCTGGCCCACACCCCATCATCTCCTCTGTTTCAAGAAAGGCAAAGCATGGATACCTGTGTTGCCACCCTCTTGTGACCCAGAAGCCACCTGTGTGTAGTGGTCATGGGCCATGTCAGGTACTTCCATCTCCATAGTTACCCGCGGCTGGAAGGCCAGAGGCCCAGCCTGCCAGGGTCATTTACTGGGAAACGCAGGTTGCTTGGAAACAGGAGTTTGGCACTGAAATGATCTCATAAAACAAACAGCAGAGATGCTAATTCCCCTCTCTTGGTAATGGATAATCAAATACCCAGAGACTTCAGCCGAAATAAACTGCCTCCAGATGCCTGGCTTGCCCTGGCTCCACCCAGGCCTCACAGAGCAGACAGTCAGGGTGGCAGACAGCCGTTATGATGCTGGGAGGGGTGGGGGTTGGGAAGCAAATTCCTAACCAGACCGGTGGAGCTGAGACCAAAGGGGACTCTGAGTCAGAATGATACAGACAAATAGATAAAGCTATATAGGCTCAGACCTGTAATGCCATCACTTGGGAGGCTGAGGCAGAAGAATTGCTTCAAGTTCAAGATCAGCCTGGGTTACAGAGACCCTGCACCAAAAGCCAACAGAAATATCAAACTGGAGAGCTCTTCCATTCTGCTCTGCCTACCTGCCCTCTCCCCAGGGCTTGTGTTCTATATCTGCGAGGGCTGAGGTGGCCCCCATATCAATGACCTCAGACTTCCGTGGACTGGGAAAGATCACTAGGTATTTACCATCTCTGCACCAGGGGAAGCAGCTGGGTCCTCTACTACCAAAATTATGGGATTCTGGGGAACAACCCCTCATGAGTACCTCTTCCTAAAACAGCAGTAATGAGAAGAGCAGGCTCTTTCAGGCATTAACCCACTCCCGCAATAGTCCAGTTGGCTATTGGTACCCTCTCCATGGAGGGGGAAGCCTAGAACAGGAGGGTAAGCTGTCGAAGGACCATCTCTGGCAAAGCCAGGATTCAAACCCAGCTGCGACCTGGCTCTGGTTGTGCTTGTCCCCACAACACTTGTGGCCTTAAAAACATGGCTGTCAGGACACAGGCATCTCCTTCAACACTCAAGTTCTCTCCAGCCCCAGTAAAGGTCATGATGTGTCTATCCATCCATTCACTTGCTCATCCACCAGTGGGGTCCATTAGTTCTGAGAGTCTAATGAGAAGAAAATACAAACTGTTCCAGAGTTTACACTGGGGGTGGGGCAGTGAGGATGGGAAAGACAGGTGCTTTTTTTTTTTTTTTTTTTTTTAAATAAGTGTTTATGAGGGACAAACATGGGGCCTGGAAAGGCTTTTCTGAAGTCACTCCAACTTGGGAGCTGATGGCGAGAAGACAGGTAAATGGGGAAGGCCATTTACGGTCTACAGAGGTCAGGAAGTGCCTTGGTCTGAGAGGTCTCAAGCAGAGCTAAGAGAGAGTGTGTCATGAGAGTCTTGCCAACAAGAGGACATCTGTGAACATCGTCCACCATCAAGCCTTCCCCTGTGAACAGCAGCAGGTAACAGCAGCTGCTGGTACTCTCTGCTCTGGAACCAGCCGTTAGCTAGGACCATATCCATGCAACTGCTCCACTTTGTAAAGGCAGCACTGGGACGCAACGGCCTTCCAAGGTCTCAGGTGAGCATCATCCTCCTGTAGCCTGTCACACACTTCTCTGCCCACGGAGTGACAGAGGGACCTGCATCCCGGCAGAGGAAGCTCCGTTCCAGTGCTCAAAGGACCCCCACGCAGACAAACGCAGCACTCCTCAGGAACATTCACACAGGACCTGGCTCCACTGCTATCCCTAGAAGCACTTTCAAGGCTCCACTAGGATGGGCCTGGGGTTGAGGACTCAAGTCCAGCTGCCCTAGAGAACTCAGGCCCAGACTGGCCTCCAAGGGCTTGAAGATGACCCAGGCCTCGAGAGGGCTAGAATGACCAGTTCTATCGCCAGTCTGCCATGGAGACACGCCCTCATGGGAGACTCACCAGTTTCTGGAAGAGATGGCCCATGGTGACCTGGCTGTCCCACTGCTGCACCTTGGGGCAGAGGTTGTCGTAGAACTCCTTGTGGATCTCGTAGATGTCCTGGATCTTGTAGAATATGGTCTCAATCTGCTGGATGGTGAGCACGGGCTGGGAGGTGGTGGCTGTGGCCTTCAGGGGTTTCATGGGCTGAAGAGGGTGGGGAACAAAGTGCAAAGGTGGTGATGAGTGAGGCAGAGTGTTGGCAGGTCCCGGGCAGATGGTGACACTGATAACGTGCAGAGCCGCCCAAGTCCTGCCCAGACAGGGCTGCTGAAGGCAGAGCACCCGAGACGTGATCTCTCAGAGCTGTTGTCACAGGTCCCAACAAGCCATATGCAGAAAGAAAGAGGGGACCTGACAGCAGCAATCTGCCCCAGCGGCCACAGCACATCCGCTCCCCAACCTTAGCTCACGACCCCTGGCTCGTGTGTTCACTGGTCCACTGGACAGGCCCCTAGTCTCTTCCACAATGGCCTCAAGCCCGTCAGAAGCCTTTGTCATGCCTCAGTGGAAGAGTGTGGCCTGGGAGGCCAGCGCCTTAGCTGCTTCCTTTTGAGAAACAGAAGGCAGTTCTAGTACTCCGGAGGTAAAACAAAAAAGAGACTCAAGACTAGCTCAAGCCAGGTCTGTACTGGAAGTACTCCAGAGGCTGAGGCAGGAGGATTGCAGGCCAGCCTGGGCAACAACATAGTGAGAGCCAGCCTCAAAAAGAAACCAGTGTTAGCTGGGAGGGGAGCAGGTACCCACACGCCGCCCTCCTACTTCCCACATCCGCAGCAGACATGCAGACATTACTAAGCGAGCATGATGATCTTTCCCACTGAGTGTGGTTTTGGTCTCAAGACTCTTTCTCAATGCCTGTTGACATGAAAATGAAAGCAACCAGTCATCCTTGCTCATCTATACCAAGATCCCAGGGGCCTCAGGGGAAGGGGCAGTGACTGATGGGAAGTCAGCCATCCTAAGCTCTGCCTGGGGTAATGGGGTTTGGGCTCATTCTCTTTAGAAAGAGCCTTTGCTATTTTCTCAATCACCCACAATGAGGCTGTGCATGCCTGTGGTGCCAGCTGCTGAGGAGGCTGAGGCAAGAGGATTGTATTACCCAGGGTGTTTGATAAAGTCTGGAAAACAAAAAGAAACCCCATCTCAAATTTTTAAAAGTGAATTCACAAATAAAATTAACATAAATAGCTGAACGCAGAGTCGAACACCTTTAATCCCAACATTTGCAAGGCAGAGGCAAGGGGATTGAGTCCATCCTTGTCCACAAAGTAAGTTCCAGAACAGCCAGGGATATACAGAGAGACCCTGTCTCAAAAACAAAACAAAAAAATAAAGGACAAAATCACACATAAATATGTCACATAATAAACATTAATTTATCAGAAAAACTCTCAGAAGATGCTAAGACTATGCTGCAATGGCCCAGCAGGAGACAGGGTGTAGAAACATGGGCAGGGAGGGCACACATATCCGAGGGAGAGCAGCCTACAACCTGACGGCAGTATGGAAAGAGTTCTCCAATAGCCTGTTTCCCTTAGACCTAGGAGCAGTGGGGAGATGACAGAGTCAGCATGGACTCACTGGAGCTGTCCGCGACTCACAGGATGAGGTTGGGAGCTGTCTAACAAGAAAAGCATTCTAGGAGAGAGTGGAGAGTCAACAGCTGAGGTGCTGGGCCGTGGGATCACCTACACCAAGGGAAACAGAGATGCCCCTGGCTCCTTTTTGCTACGACAGCCAACCTGGGCGGGTCACAGAAGCCAGCCTTCCAGCCCAACCGTACTCCATCTTCCTTCTGACAGTGGCTAAGCCTAAATCTGTCCACAAGAGGAAGTCTGATATGCCCGGACAAGTCCAACTGTTGACTTTCTTTGTCCTCCACATTTTACAAAGTCCAGAAACAAGACAAACCCAGGCCCAAGAAGACCCACTGGCCCTCTTGGCACTAAAACCAAATAATCTTTAGTACCAAGGAAGTCCTTGCTAAAAAACAGGATGGGATTCAATCTGGGTCAGGCCGGGCAGTGTGAGCTGCAGCCACTCTGCCATTTACTAGTTGGGAACAAGTCACTCCCCGTTTCTGGGTGTGTCATCACTTCACCAGCAGGCTCAAGTGTGGGACTGAAGTGGTATGACCTTCACAAAAGAACCAGTAGGAAGATCGAATCTCAAAAGTCACACATCACATAAAGTATCTATCTAGGGACTGGAGAGATCTCAGTGGTTAAGACTGCTTCCTGCTCATGCAGAGGACCCGGGATCAGTCCTCAGCACCCACATGGTGGCTCACAGTCACCTGTAACTCCAGTTCAAGAGGATCTGATGCCCTCTTCTTGCCTCTAGTTTGTGCATGCATGCAGTGCACATAAACTCATTCAGACACAGACACATAAAGATAGTGAATACATCTTTAAAAAGTATTAAAGTTTCTAGTACATACTTGGCATCTAGAAGGCAACCAATATTATTATTCATCCGGTGAATAATGAACCAAGTGCCAAACATAAGACCGATCCCCAACACCCAGTGGTGTGCCTGAAACATATACAACCCCAGTACTCGTGGGGTTTCCAGACTAGCAGAAGAGACAAAGGAAACACAAGCAAATGATCCCATGTGAAATTATACATACCAGTAAATGTGATGAAGAAAATAAGGAGGAGACCACCAGAGCAGGGTGGCGAGATGGCTCCTCCAAAGAGGGGAGGGACCCTTACTCTAAGATAGAAACATGGGGCCAGAGGGAACTGTACTCATCAAGAGTTCCTTGATGACTGAACCGGAGTCAGAACCAGGCTTGGTGAGAGACAAGGGCTGAAGGCCACCGAGTCTATGTGCAGTGCACACACAGGAGGAGGAGGGCCGGGCAGGGTGGATGGAGCGATCACATCTGTGTGTTTATGCAGAGGGGAGTATGCCTTTGACAGCACGACTGGCCATGCAATGACCCAGCATTCTGCAGAGCCATGAGCGACAGAAGCCGGTACTCAGGAGATCATTTTGGTGATCCGTGATCTCCTATCTTGAGAACATTAGACTCTATTTGAAAAATGGACCGAGACAAACCAAGCAATTTGGTGGCCAGTGCGAGGCAGGACATTTCCCAACTTGGATGTACTGGAGCAGCTAAGGAAAGGCTTTGTGGAGGAGGTACCAGTTTAAGTAATGGGGCCTCTGAAGCTGGGGAGATCTGAAGGAGGAGGGGAGCCGCAGGAACACACAGGCAGGGTAGCAGGAGGAGCTAGGAGAAAGGCCCGGTGGGCTCCCATGCCAGGTGGAAGAACACAGTCCCCTTCAGATGTGACATAACATCTCCATCTAAGACCCAGTGACAGGTACAAATTGCCACAGAGCCCCAAAGCCACTCACCCTGTGCCTTGGCACAGTCCCCAGGTGGAGGGAATAAGGAAATAGGAGGACAGTCCCAGGAAGGCTAAGACTTCTCAGAAGCTGTGCTGGGGAAGCACGCTCTGGCCCACCTCCTACCCCTAGACAGGCCCAACGGCTCTGCTTCCTCCTGAACTTCCCACAGTCTGTGAAAGGGGAAGAAATGCGCTCCCCAGGGTCAGTCACATGGGCCAGCCTGCACTGGATGCATGCAACTTTCTCACCAGATGAAGGACTGACTTTTGCTCTCATCCCCATTCTCCATGGGTCTGGCTGGTCCTCAGTTATTTCTATCTGAAGATTCACATACAGGCCTCTGGACCAGAGTGGCTCAAAGGCCAGGCCCCTCTCACTGACTTGACCCAACAT
Organism: Apodemus agrarius; assembly: GCA_964023405.1. Taxonomy (NCBI): domain Eukaryota; kingdom Metazoa; phylum Chordata; class Mammalia; order Rodentia; family Muridae; genus Apodemus; species Apodemus agrarius. The sequence continues at coordinate 62,446,104 of OZ030015.1, forward strand.
TGTTATTAGGACCAGGGAGCTAGCACAGCAGCTACCTTACCTTCCTCGCTGGCCCAGCTATAGGGCAAGGATTAGACCGAAGCTGTCAAAAGAATTCTTAGAGCACCTGGGAGACCTCAACTCCCACCCTGGGAGCTTCGCTTGAAGATGGGAGTCAGCAGTTCTGACCTCACATAGTCATGTCTGCTGTGCCCTCTAGCAAGCAGCCTTTCGTAAGAGGGGAAAGAAATCTGCCACTTCCTCCACCTCTCACCCCCGAAGGCCTGGCCCTGCCAGGCACGCTTACTCTCACAGCCTTGGCTGCGTCTTGGTGCTCACAGAGGAGGTGTAGTTAACCTGTCACATAAATAAGCAAGCTGAGATGCCCGAGGACTATGAACTCTGATAGAACCAGCCAAAATGGAAGGCTAAGAGAAGGCGGCAATTGGGCTAGCTGTGGCAAACTATGATCCCAAGGTGGGATGGACTAGGCAACAACCCACACCTGCACGGCCCATGTGCAGAACTACAGCCCGTTTAGTTTTCTCTTCTTTTACAGCCCAGGCTCCTACACCTGAGCTCTCGGGCCTGGAGTTACAGAAGCTCACCAGGAGGACTTCCAGGAGAGTGCTAACCCTGGCCCCTGGGTGCCCGCTGCCTGCCGACCAGAGGCCCCCATGAGTCTTTCCTGTCTGTGTGCTGCTCTGCCAGTGTGTACAGTCTGAAGTACACCGCCTAGTCCTTTGCATACCAGGAAGTACTGAGGGGGAAAAGAGACACGTTGCGCTAAGAAGTCAATTTCCATTTTTAAGTCACTCCCTGGGGGATAAGGGAACTGTTGTTATGAGAAGTGGGGGAGAAAGCCAGGGAAACAGTCTCATCTCTAAGCTGGACCACCCAGGAAAAGCCAGAGTAGAGCGCCTCCGAGGTTAAAAGGGGAGGGCTTCTGAGTAGTGGAGGGAGGGATTGAGTCCTTATCTTTGAGCTTTTTATCCTCCAGCCCCACCCCCTCCCTAGGCCTTCCCACCTATCTCTGAGAGGCCAGGGCGAACAAGTTGGGAGTAAACATGCTGGGAGCGGTGGGGTGTGCAATAGCACAGTCGTGCCTTTGGGGTAGACGCACTTTAGGAAGGCACATCAGGAAGGCTCTGTCCGGGCTCCTAAATCTATCTCTGCCCAGATGAGACCATCTGATGAAGGAAAACGGAATGTGGGAGGCACGCAGCTCCTCCTGCTTTGGGGTATCTGGGGGAGGGGTACTGACAAGAACATAAAAGCCTAAAGCTGGCTGCTGGAATTACAGGCATACACCATTATACTTGGCAAGATACTGATTTTCAAATCCACTGTCACTAAGAACACAGGAGGCGAAAGCAGGAAGACAGTTCTGGGCTGAGTCTGGGCTTAGCCTGATCTACATAGCAAGACCCTGTCTCAAAACCAAACCACAAGGAGCACAGGAGCCTGACTCTGTCTCTGCTCAGCTCAGTAGGAAACAGGAGCAATGCCAGGTAACACTGAGGCCCTTCCCAAGAGCTGGAAACCCTTCACCAGCTTCTCTATAGCCCATGCAGAAAGTACTACTTATGAACCCAGACTGTAGATGGAAAAAATGAGGTATGGCACAGTCTTTTCACTGTGTGTAGGCAAGGTGTGAAGTGGGCTCTCAGTCAGGCATCTGGTCCCTTTCAGATCTGCATTCTGCCAGTGATGCAGTTTTAGGTATAGCAACCCCAGGTCTGTCCGCAGTTTATCTTAGTAGCCACTATAGTACTGAGTCCCAAAGGACCAACCCAGCGGGGAAAGGTACCAGCTCTCGCTACCATCAGTTACCCGTGGTCATCCACACTCTGAAAACAGTGTGTCCGTGCTCTTCAAGGCAGAGGCCATGTTACGTGAATTTGCCACACAACTTTCATCACAGTATACGGCAACTATTGCTCATGTTCATTCATATTGCTAATATCTTATTGTATCTAATTTGTCTATAAGTTTGTATTCATAAAAAAAAATACATAGTATATCTAGGATTCCATACCATCAGAGGCATTGTAGGCATCGATTACAGGTCTCGAAATAGATCCTCCACAGACAGGAGAGGCAACTATATCATCTTCAAATAAGAAAGCCAAGGATCGGAGCGTTTACACATAACTTTTCAAAGACAGTGGTCTTATTTGTTTTGAGACAAGGTCTCATTATCTAGCTCAGGCTGGCCTCTAACTCATGATTATCTAGCCTCAGCCTACAGAATGCACACTCTCAAATCTAGCAACACAGTGGTTTTTGAATCCACAAAACATTTAAGAAATAATGTACTGGGCCCGCACATTAGGATAACCTTAGCACTTGAGAGGTGGGGGTAAAGAATCAGGTGTTCAAAGCCAGCCTCAGCTACAGAGTGAGTTTGAGGCCAGTCTGGGCTACATGAGAAAGAGACAGGGGCAGGGAGAAAAGGGGGGAGATGGATAAAGGAAAAGATAAAGTGCCCTGTGTATCATCTGTACACACATCCTGACAGCGCCTAACCTTCTCTGCTTATGATGCACACTGACATTCTTTCCAAGTTCCTTTTAAAATGCTGTTTCAAACCTCTCCACTTTCACGGCCTAGCAAGGGTCGAGACGCCGTTTGCAGACACTGCACTATGCCTGCTACTAACAGCGGGGTAGGGCTGTGTCCTCCTCCTGGCTCCAGATTTAGACTAGATTCCTGTCATCACTGGCTTACCGATAAACTCCCAAGAAGACCCTGAGAAACGCAGCGCAGTGACCACACGGCAGCTTTACATTTCAATGGAGTTGTTCTTTGGGTAATAAACATCAGCCTCTGCGACAGTGAATGACATCCCATCTCACGACATGCACATAATCGTGGGCCTTACTTATGAGGACCGTCCTCTACTGAGCTACATTTATCTCTGATTCTCTGGATTTTATTTGTTTGCTTGGTTTGTCTTTTTAGCTTTTTGAGACAAGGTTTTGGACTGGCGTAAAATTCACTAGGTAGCCCATACTGGCTTCAAAGTCATGTTGATCCTCCTGCCTCAGATTTTTTTTTTAAAAAAACAGTTTTTTATGCCATCTGACTGCACAACACCCAGAGAAAAGAATTTACACCACACAATCACTCTGCATAATACCCAGACGCATCTAATAAGCACTTTCTTCAAAGGCTAACGCATCTGTGTGGTGGTGCTTTTATCTCTGGAGAACGCTTTAGTAGTCACCACCCAATCCGATTCACGCAACATCAGCTTCATCTTCACTGAGAGCTCAGGCTGGTCTAACGCCTCAGAGCAACAGCACTTTTAAAAACAGACATCCTCCATCTCACATTTCCACAGAGAGCCTTCGGGGTGGTGCTAATGGTCTCCTCTCCCAGGGAAGAGGAAAGCCTTGGACCAAGGGTGACGAGAGGGTCTCAGCTTGATGGACTGACACCCATGCAGTGCTGGGGAAGGGCAAGGTGCCCAGTGGTATGAAGCACTGTATCAGCTCTCAATGCCACGGCACAGTCATCGTGGTTGATGAAGGATAAGAGTCCTTGTCCTCCCACACTGTGTGTCTTTTCCCACGTGTCACAGTAGGGTCATGGAGACAAGGCAGTGACAGACCCAGTTCTCCAGATGCCCACCTGTGACTAGAGGAATACTGGTGTCTGTCCTCTATGGTCCTCTCCAACACCAAGAACAGTTTTGTTTTTTGTTTTTTTTTTGGGGGGGGGGTGTTTCGAGACAGGGTTTCTCTGTGTAGCCCTGGCTGTCCTGGAACTCACTCTGTAGACCAGGCTGGCCTTGAACTCAGAAATCCGCCTGCCTCTGCCTCCCAAGTGCTGGGATTAAAGGTGTGCGCCACCACCGCCCGGCCCCAAGAGCAGTTTTAAAGCAGGACATTGGCTGACAGGGAGCACCAGCCCAGGAACTCACCAGTAACAGAGCCTCCAGCTGGTTTATGTAGATTTCTTCACTGGCCAGAAACCCAGAGAGAACGAGCTTCCTCATCTCCAGGCCCTTCCCTGCCTCCACCTGCAAGAAGCCAAAAAAGCAGACTGTAAGAAGGGGCCACAGCTCAAGATGCCCATTTCCTTGCTTTTTTTTCCCTCTCTCTTCTTTTAACCCACACGTTCAAAGGTGATAAAAAGCTTTATTATTAACATCATTGTTTGTTTTCACACAGAATCCCATTCTATAGCCCAAGCTGGTCTGGAACCCATAGCCATACCCCTGCTTCAACCACTCAAAAAGCCGAGATTGTCTTCATGAACCTCCAAGCTCTGCCTAGGGCCAGGTATTATATTAGATAAATTTTGGAAAACAGTAAAACATACAAGAAAAAGCAACCACCCATACTCCTGCAACCTCCTCCTATTGTTTCTCTCCCATCCTCTGTTTCTGCTCTCAACTATTTTCTACTTAGTAACTTTGTACCATTAATAGGGACCACAAGGCTTTCCATCTGCTCTAAAGAGGGAAGAGGGGATAAAGACATTCTTTCATGACTGAGGTTGAGCTTGGTTATGTTGGGACGGAACAGCTAAGGACAGACAGGGCCCCCAGAGGAAGTGATATATAAACTGAGATAGGGTTGGAGAGAATGGGGCGGAAATGGGTATGGGAGCCCTGGCCTTGTGGCCACTTGTGCTAAGGTCTTCCTGTCCTAGGGGCTCAACACCATAACAGGTGTCAGCTGTGGGCCACCCACGCTTACCTCAGCCATTCCTCATGGTATAAGGCACAGACTTGTGCTGGGTTTCCCTCCCTCTTGAACGCCTGTTCCCCCGTGGTGGCCATCATGCCCTGTTTAAGCCTGGATGCCACCAATTGGCACAGTGGCACAGAGAAAGCGTTAAAATTTTACCTTCAGTGAAAAGCATGTAATTTTCACCAGGCAGGATCCTCAAGCTTTATTCCTGGCTACTTGGCAGTCTGTCTCCCTCCCCTCTGCCATGTCTGGAAGCTTCCTTGGCTACCTCCAGGACTGATTCTTCCCACCTAAGGTCTCCTAACTGACCTCTGAATCCTCCTGTTCTCCTGCAGTAAAATCAATCTTCCAAGAACACCTTCTCGTCAAGGACTTAATATAAATACTGCAAAATGCAATTAGGAAGGATAGGTGCACTTATCTATTTATTCAACAAATATTTACTGAATGCTCAGCAGCCCCTATGGCTACAACAAGAAGCAAGCAGTCCCTGCCACCACCTGGTTTATAATCTAGTAGAAGAAAACATTGAAACATAAACAAACAAACAAACAAGCAAGCAAGGCGGGCCATAACCTGTCATTTGGGCTGCAGCATATCTTGCTTCAATACCTGCAGAGGCCTCGGGGCCTTCCCTACCTCCCAGTCTCTGCAAGGGCCAAGGTCTAGCCATTTCTGCCTCTCCAACAAAGCCAGCCACCCTCAGCCCTGAAGCTGGGCTCTCTGGCTGCTGCTGCCTTCTGAGCTATGCCCTAGGCTAAGTGACACCTCTTCTCCACAGACAGCTGTTCTGTCACTTCTTCTTCCAGCCTTAGCACCTCAGACCTACGCGGCCTTGAGCTTACCTGCCTAGCTAGTGGGTGATGTCCCTCAGGCCTTTGCAACATCTGCCTTGCGCTCTTCTTCCCCAATCCCGAGTCACCCCCGACCTTCCCTGGGAAAGGCTTTAACTGCTCTCTATACTTGCACCCTTGCTTTGCGGCCCTCAGACACCCACACTGAAGTGAGTTCTGTATTCTCCCTTATACAACAGAGTCTTAACAGAGGCAGAGCTGGGACCCACCCCAAGTCCTCCAACACCACCTCATCTCCCTTTTACCTCTGGGATGATTTCCTCCCTCTCTTACACCCTTCCCAAGCGTGTGCTTATCGACCGTTTGTCTCAAACAGCTCTTTTCTGGGCATCAAATGCACACCCTTAATGTGAGCCAGAAAAGCCCATCAAGCCCCAAAATCTCTCAAGCCACAGAGAAAACCCATCCCAGTGTCTGAAGGCTGTTGCCCCCCAATTCTGAAATGGTATCTTGCCCTAGAGTAAAGATAATAATCACCCCGCAGAGAGGTCCACGACACTAGGGGACTTCACGGGTGTGATGGAATTTGAGAAAATTCCTGGATTACCTAAGTGGGCCCTTAGTAGTCACATGTAACAGTGAGGCAGGGGGGTAAAGGCTAAACTGCTGGCTTTGAGGCTAGAGAATGGGACCTATAGCCAAGGGATATAGAGAAAAGGTGAAATAAATTTATTTCTTGAGAGCTTCCAGAAGCTATACAAGAAACTAAATCAGGGTTGATTCTAGCCGTAAGTTTGTGGCGATTTGCTTCGGCAGCACCAGGAACCCACATTAAAGAAGGACAGAGTTATTTATTGATGGCTTCACAAGTACCAGGAACTGTGCTAAGTGCTCTTCACTGGCATCTCACAATCTGGTAGGTATAATAAACATCAGGGCCCTGAGGCACAGAGGGTGCAAATGGCCAGCTGCTTGGAGCCCGCCCAGCCTCCAACACACCCGGAGTCCAGGAGGCAGGGCTCCAGCTCTCAGTCAGATCTACACTGGCCTGCTAGCTGCCGGCTTCCCAACTGACCTGCACTTTGCCTTCCAAGCTGGAGGCCACTGCTCCCGCACTGCCCCTCATTCCTCACATCCAAGGATTTACCTGAGTATCTGGCAAACACTTTGTAAAGAGCTGGGCCTTACCACAGTGCTCCTTAGCTTTCGGAGCACTGGTGACCTGAAGAAGCAAGACCCCTCTGCCCTGTAACAATCCATTGTAACGAGATCCTTGCCTCATAAGCCTATCCCAAAGGCTGGTTTTGAGAAGATTCTCTCTCTCTCTCAAAAGGCAATAATCAGTCATTTCCAAGAGTACCCACTCTGGGCTATACTCCTAAAATTCAAGCCAGGATGGGGTGTAGGCAGCTGAGAATTTAATGATGTGAAATTATGCTCTGTGAATTTTACTAACAGTAAGCCTGCTGCTCAGCTAGCACTGAAGAGCCTTCCATCTTTGAGCAGGGGTGGCTTTCTCTTTAGGATCATGTATGTTTCTGCTTTGGGACAATCTGGAGATGGTTGCCCCTGGTTCTCTAGTTATTGTCTGGCTACTCTTGCAGCGTACTCAATAGACTTAAAAACAAAACAAAACCTAGAAATTCATGGCTGTTTCTTCAGGTCTTTGTGGGAGATTTGTTTGTTTCATAAAATACCAGCGCTCGGAATTCATTTGTTCCTTCTCTACTACCCATGCTGGACACTAGTAATACAAACGAGGAGACAGGTGTTCTCAGCATGTTTACCAGAGATGCCCACATGCATCGAACCCTCTAGGCAAATGCTCTGCCACGCAGTTAGCCTTTCCCCAACACAGGAAAGCTGTCACCCGCTTCTCTCCAATCTGGGCTTATAAATCAGATCCTTCATGGGCACCTTCATCCCCAGCAATTCACACAGCCTGCTAGACTGCAAGTTTGTCATCTTGAGACTCCTGAATCAACACGCCAGGTCACTATGGTAGTATCTATCGATCAGCTGTGGGCAGCTCTGGCCTGGGCTTCTGCAGAGCTTAGGGCTAAATAAAGCCTCCCAAGGTTTGGTTCTAAGCCAAGTCAGGAAACAATCTTCCCATGGCCCTTTCTCTTCTCCAAGGCAACGGTGGGGACTGAGCAGGCAGGCTTAGCTCTAGCTGTGCTTTAAGTCACAAGCTAACCGGCGAGGGTCTGAGACTCTGCAGACAGCATAATTTAGCCCACGGGCCACACCAGTTTGCAAGGAACACTAAGGATTAGAGTAGATGCCATGTGGGGTTGTACTCACACCAGGGGCTGATGCCCAAGTCAAGCCACAGCCTCAGGACAGCTGGGCCCTCTCATATCTAAGGGACAGCAGTGCATGGAGTCTCTCCTCCCCCACGTGCCCTTTCTCTTGGTGGTAGATCTTTACGTTCCTCCCTCCTGCTGTCCAAAGCCTTGGCCAGATTCATATGCTCCATATATGTTGGAGAATCTCAGTTGTTCATTCCCCTCCCGTATAGCCTTGCCACGCTGGCATAATACAAGTTTTCACTATCTAGGCTAGGCTGGCCTTGAACTCACAGAGATCCACCTGCCTCTACCTCTGAAGTACTGGGATTAAAGACATGCCCTACCATTCCTTGGCCAGGACAGATTTTTGTATAGTCTTAAGACTATACAAAAGCTTTATATCAAATCATAGAAATGATAGACAAGTCCTGGTTTTCCTCATATACATTAAAACATATACTTAACTATAAACTATAAAACATATATCAATGTGTCACCTAAAATCATCTCTCAAATCGCCAATTAATGTGGCCCATACCTCTGGAAACACCAATGGGGTGATGGGTAACACCATCACTGCAGAGAGGAGAGACAAACCATTCTCGTCAAGCACAGATACCTGAAGAGTTAATATGGAATACAACAGAGCTTTTTATTCCTGACAAATGAGTTCCTTGAAATAGCAGCATCTACAAGGCTGCATTCATCAGCCCTACCTACCTTTAAATAGAACTGTGTGAAAAAAATTTGGAAAACTATGCACCGTTTTACAGACGGGATGTGATGTTGCTATCAGTATCTGCATTATGAGTTTACAGATCGTTAACTCCTCAAAGGAAGCTAGCTGGGCTGTGAGATGTACCAGGCTCCAGCTCTGGCTCTGGAGAAACTGCCAGCCAGTTTTGCATCTGTCCCCTAGGAAGATGAAGCACCCTGGAAATTACAGTGAAACCAGGATTGATTTATAGGGTTGGCATTTGGGCAAATGCACGGCAACACAACTACTGTTTAAGGTAAGTACTCCTGAAGTAAAGTAATAGCAAAGAGGAAACTGCCTTGGACTCCTACCAGCTGCCATAGAGGAGAAAGCCAAGACCATCTGCAGCCAGGACGCCGAGCTCTGCCTTGGCTCCTTGGCCCCTGCACATGTGCGTGTGGAAATGTGTACACAGTCCAGTCCGGACTCAATTAAAAGTGGCTCCTCCTGCTCTGAACCCAGGGCCCTTTGTTGCTGCTGCTCATATGTTTCTGAATCAGGGTCTCATTCACAGCCCATTCTGACGTGGAGCTCACTGTGTATTTCAGGCTGGCCTTGAACCCCTGGTACTCCTCCTGCCTCAACCTCCCAAAGGGAGACATTACAAGCATTCACCACCACCCCTGGATCCTGGTATTCTTTGACCAGATGCTTCTCATGGCCTGCTTGCTTTCTCTCGCTCCCCTTTTCTGTCCCCTGTGAACTTGATCCTTTACTTGGGACTCTGTGGGGAAGGACCATGCCGCGTTTACTCGTCTCCTCGATGCCTTAAGATCAAAATTAAGATAGAACACAACCCGACAGCACTTCCATGAACTGATGGGCGTGCTTTCTGCTTCTCTGCAACCCTGGGCAATCTGTCTAAGGCCAAGCCTGACAGAGGAAACAGGTGCTGGAGAGGTTATTACAGGTGAGCAAGAAGCTCCCAGGCTGATGCTAACTCCAGAAACACTGAAGCAGAGGAGGGGGGAGGGGGGAGAAGCAGAGGGAGGGCTTCATTCAGGCACCGTGGCGACCTGAGCGGAAGGATAATTTTAGGCATGCTAAGTGTCCAGGACCCCGCTGGCAACCGCGTGCCACTCCCTGAGAACCCCTCTAAATATGAAACAAGGCCAGGAATCTGGTATCGCTTCCGTGTGCCTCAACAAACTCACTCATTCCAAAAGTTCTCATGGGTCCCAGTCATATGGCCAGTACCACTCAGTGGTCAGCAGAGAGAATGCTGAAGTTATACCGGATTTGCCCAGGCCGCAGCAGGAGTTGTGTTAACATTGGTGCTGGGAGGGCTCCTGAGAGAAGGTCTGTGAAGAACCTCAGAGATTGGCCATCGCCTGACTCCTGAACTCCCAGTATGCTTCTTGAATCATAAAGAGGCTAGTGGGAAGGCTGGCCACAATGTAAGTACAGCGGCGTCTCTGAACCCAACGAGGGACGTGACTTAGGAGGGTGCTCTAAACAAGCACCAGATTACCGAGCAGAGATGTGGTGCCAGGATCCCACTGCAGCTCCCACCCAAGCCTGCAGTCATCTCTCCACCCCAACCCCGCATATTTGCCACCTACCTAACCTAGGTCTGCAGTCTATTTTTGGTCTCCATTAGCTCCTTCTTGGAGCCACACCATGGTGTGTGGGAGGAGCAGGGCTGTGATCATCATCTTATGGGCAGGGAAGACTCAGAGAGTCTCAGACACCTAGCCTGGCAAGGCACGGAACACCACGCCCTCCAGGGCCCGCGCAGTTAGGCAGCCTGGCTCTGCAGTGAGCATACTCCTTGCCATAGTCCTCAGAGGCGCTCCCTCCAGGCACAGAAAAGAGAAGCGACAGGCCGTGGCTCCACTTCTTAAAGGAAGGTACAGGCACGAGAGGTTATTTCTCTACACCAGAGCTGGCATTCCCCAGAGCCCACTCCCTCCTAACAGGCCTCTCTAGGAGCTAGCTCTGCTGCTAGGCTATAGATCTGAACAAGTGGGCTGCTCTTGCTTATGCCCACCTTGGGAAAAATGCTTACCTACCGGACAGCTGTTCCCACCCCCTCTCCAGCTGATTCAGTTATTTTCCTTCAAGAAAGCCCAAGTGACCTCAAATTCTTGATCTTTCTAAAGGTTCTCTTGCATTAGTCAAGACGCACTAAGTCGGCAAGTCTCCTCCTTGGAAAAGAGGTAGCTCCCTTGGCCACACTTCACAAATGCCCTTATCCTTTGGTTGCCATGGAAACAATGAATTATTGCCCACCAGTTTCAAGTCAGCCAGCTCTTCTGGGGGCAACAGGCTCACATCAGTGACAGGCCACCAGGTGACTCATGTCACTGCCAAAAAGATCCCTTAACACAGCTGACTGAGGGGAAAGCCAACAGTTACTGCCCCTAAGGACAGCTGGTGCAGGGCAGGCAGGCACTCCACCTCTCCCTCAAGAACAGCTGCTGAGAGAGCACAGCCCTCAATCCTCTGGCAGGAACATACCAGCCCATCTCATGCTGAGTTAGGCTCTTCCACTCAGCCATGAGGCTTGTGCACACATCAGCCATTTCTCTCCAAACACGGCTTCAGCATCAGTCAAGAGCCATCCCTGCCCCCTCCCCACAAGCATCCAGGGCGTGTCACACTCCCACCTTCACGGCCACCAAGAAGGGGGACCCCGAGCCAGGGCTGGTCGGGGTTCCCAGTTCACACTCCTCCAGGAGAAACACATCTTCATCCTCCAGAACCTTGTCCAAAAAGCCTATTGCCTCCTCTTCCTCTTCCATGGCAGCCAGAGCCGCAGAGGGCAAACAGGAAGCAGGGTCCACACAGCGGCAGCAGCAACAGCAGCAGCAGCAGCAGCGGCCGCCGCGCGCCCCAGCAGGGAGACAGGCAGGGGACAGGCGGGCGGGGAAGAGCGCAGGGCAGGCCTACACCAGCATGCTGGCCTCGGCGGAGTCGGTCCTGGCACCTGGCCACCGGCTCGCGATGAAAGGCTCCATTATGAACCTTTTCCTGCTGCCGCTTTCCAGCAGTCCTGTGCGCCGGGCCCGCCTCCCGCGCGTCCCCACCCTGAGAAAGGGGAAGCGGGGCCTCCGGGCAGCCGCTCGCGGGATGAACGCCGGGCAGAGGCGGCAGCCAGCGCCCTCCGCGGTCCGTTCCTTCCTCGACCACTCCGCTCGGCCCAGGCTTGGGTGCCGGGCTCGTCCGGACGTCCCAGTGCTGCGCTGCCGGCCCCACAGAGCCCGCCCTTTCTGGACCCGGAGGCCCGATTGCTCCAAATGCACAGGAAACGCACGTCTTGACTTGCGAGGTGGAGCTGCTCGTTCCTTCTGTGGTCACCGGGCGGGCGAACGGCTGGCGGAGGCTTCTGGAGCGAAGGAGGAGGGAGGGAGGAGGCCGCAGACAGGCCGGGCGGGCGCGGGGGGAGGTCTGCTTCCCAGAGACAAGCTTTATTTACAACTTCTCGCCGGAGCCCTTGGGCAAGGGGAGGGGGGAGGAGAGCGGCTTCCCCGAGAAGCCACCCTTCACCTACTCAGTCCACGTCCCCGTCCCCGTGGGATCGTCACAAGACAGAGCCCCCTTCGCACCTCGGCCTCAGGCTCCATCCAGCACCTTTGCAGCAGGGAGGCCCACTGCCAGTGAGAAACCGCAGTTGCCATTGCACCACGGTAGTGAACAGGGCTTTGTATTTATACAGGCGGGGGCTGGCCTGCCTCATGTCCAGCTGAGGCACAGTGCCAGACAGGGTCCTGAGCATGTGTCACTGGGCACCATGGACCACCCGAGAGCCACATCACGGTCAGGTGCTGCTGGCAATGCTACTTCCTTGAAGTAGTTTCTGCAACGCCCAAGGAGAGTGCCGGCTTACAAGGCCAGTACACACAATCTAGGACAGGTAGTATTATCCACGCTGCCCACTCTCAGAGTGCTTCGCTCTCACTCTTCCCTCAAGCGTCTTCCATGTTCCAGAAACTAAATTCATACAGAAGATGAGGCTCACATCCCGGTCCCCTGACCCTGATCCCTAAGTGGACACACACTCATACTGCCATGGGGGAGGAGTCTAGGGCCAGCTGCAGGAACTCTTTTACAACTCAATATTGAAGCCAACTGTGGCATATCTTTAACACTCACATTCAAAGTTCAGGTAAGGCAAGCACAAAAGTCCTAAGTGAGCTGAAGAAACTACCAGGCTCCAGCTAATTAATGTCCCCCAAAGGAAACACAGGCTCAGGTTTGCAAAATCTGTATCCTTTATGGTTTTAGTTTAGTTTTGAGACAGGCTCTCTGAATATAACCAAGATAGACTTGTTTGCTCTTTTTGTTGTTTTTAGATTTATGTTATTGTACATGTATGATTTATGATTGTTTTGCCTGTGTGTGTGTGTGTATCACATCTGTGTCTTGTCTCATTCTTGCATTGATCAGAAGGCATCAGATCCAGTTTAGATCTCCTGTAACTTAGTCACGAAGGTGCTAGGAACTAAACCCAGGTTCTCAACAAGAACAAGAAGTGCTCTTTTTTGGGGGGGGGGTGGGGGGAGAAGGGAGAGGGGTTGGGTTTTTTTCAAGACAAGTTTTCTCTGTAGCCCAGGCTGTCCTGGAACTCAGAGATCCGCCTGCTTCTGCCTCTGCAGTGCTGGGATTAAAGGTATGCACTGCCACCACCTGGCTGCCCGCGTTCCTAACTGCTGAGCAGTCTCTCCAGCTTCCTGAAATTGTCTTTGAGAGAAGGTGGCCCTAACCATCCTGGAACCAGCCATGTAGATCAGGCTGGCCCGGAACTCTGAGATCCGCCTGCCTCTGCCTCTGCCTCATCCTGTGTCACCATGCCCAAGGGAAAAATATGAATGCTTAAATAAAATCTCCTGACTTTACAATGAAAGCAAGTAATTTATATTTTTAAAAAGCACAACACATTCTGAACCACATCCTTGCTCTGAGCTAGACTTGAGGGTGGCCACACTGCCTTTGCTCAGAGCTAGGCTTAAGGAGGCCACAGACTGCCTTTATTCTTGCAACTGGTTGTGAACTGTGGTCACGTGGGAGGAGTTTCCCCTTAGCGTGTGCCCTGTGCCCCATCTCCTTAGAAGATGTGGCAGCTTGGAATAAAATTCAGCGTCATCTACCAGCCAACCACTTTTATCTTTGTAAACTTGTGTAACGGGTGCCACCAACCAGGTGGTGCAGTGTTTGAATGTGTCCATCAAAACTTCATGTGCTTTCTATGACCAGCTGTCTTCGTTAGGGTTTTACCGCTGTGAACAGACACCATGACCAGTGCAAGTCTTACAAAGGACAACATTTAGTTGGGGCTGCCTTACAGGTCAGAGGTTCAGTCCAGTACCATCAAGGCAGGAGCAAGGCAGTGTCTAGGCAGTCATGGTGCAGCAGAGCTGAGAGTTCTACCTCTTCATCTGAAGGCTGCTAGCAGAATACTGACTTCCAGTGAGCTAGGATGAGGGTCTTATAGCCCACACCCACAGTAACACACCTACTCCAACAAGGCCACACCTAACAGTGCCACTCCCTGGGCCAAGCATACAAGCCATCACACCAGCCTGTCATGCCGCAGCGCGTTCCCTTGTCAGTGGCAATCATGGCCACAGGGCAGAGTCAAACCGTCGGGGCCATGGCCAAAGGAAGGCGAACCATGCCCACTGGGACATGCAGTGACAACTCTTCTCTTTCCACTGGGCACCTTCGCTGAGAAGAAGCATGTCGAAGGCCAGGGCGGGGGAGACTGAAAGGAATGAATGCAGTTTCTTACCCTACTCCTTAAAACGTTTTCAGGAACTCTGAAGTCTGGAGACGCTCTAGCCTTTCTGTCAATAACAGAAACCCTGCCCTCACCAGGTGCAGGCTCCATCCTGTTACCAAAACCGAAACAGATGGAGAGAGGTGTGACAGGCTCTCTAAGGCCCGGGCTGGTCAAGGATCTGTCCCACCGAGATCCTCCAACTATCTCCTACCCATAATCCACTCCTTTCTCTCAGGCCAGTTTTGCTCTTGCTGAGTTATAAATAGCCAGGACACATCTGAAGGGCCCTCTCAAGCCACAATTCCTCATTTGGTTTGGGTGGGTAAGGCTGTTCCACGGCCTGGGAACAGCCAGGCTCGGCATTCCCTAGGGCACAAGTGTGCCAGCTCAGGGCCCTGTGGGCAGGCTCTTCTGTCTTCTGCCCTGCCAGCTCTATGGGCACAGGATGGGGGCCCACGTGGGTCAGACCAGCGGGCCGCTGAGGACTGTAACCAAGGGTCTTTCTGTGAACCCCACAAAAGCTGCTCCCCAAACATCCAAGGCGTAAACTGCCCCACCCACTCCAACTGGTTGGAAATTCCAGTGAGTGGACACAGACACTCCATCCACTCAGAGGCCCTCGGTCCTCCCTCTGGAGGGGAAGTGACTCACAGATCCCCAGGGTGCCCCCTCCCTTTCCCTCTCAAAACTTCAAGAAGGTCCTGGACCAGGGTTTGCTCCTTACGCTGCCTAGCTCCAGACTCTCCTCTCCAGAGAAACAGCCAATATGGCCACTGGCCTCTGATCTTTCTCAAATTCCTCAGGCGGCTAGGTACACAGTGGGTGGGTTTTGGCTGATCCATTCTCCTGCCTCACTGTTCAAGGCTCTGTCCCACAGCCTTATGCCCCAGCCTTTGGAAAGCTCATCCCATCTTACTGCTCTGGCCAATGGCGACCCATTGCCACCACTAGGCCTGAGACTTGCACAGGCAGCTGGCTCTCCCCACATGGAAGTCAGAGAGAGCCACAACCGCCCTCAGCTCCTCAAATCCAGACCAGTAAGTCCCTCCTCTTCCCCACCCTAGCTTCTCCTTCTGGCCTTCCCACTTCCATCAGTGGGGTGTTATCTTGTGGCTCTTTGTGCCCACGGCCCCACACATCCCTTTTACTAAATTCTTTGTTTCTTCCATCTTTCTCTTTTTCAAACCACAACCCAAGCAGGCCTTGCAACAACATCTCACACCTACACAACACCTTGTGTGTCCAGCCAACCTGCTCACTGGCACACGCACAGTCATACCTTAAGGAGGCCTGGGATGTGTGACCAAAGCCCCTACCACTGCTGAACTCAGTCCACTGAGGTGAGGGATGAATAAAAATAGGATTGGGGGGGGGAGGGGCAGAGGTACTCATGCCAAGGAAAGCTTCACTGAGAAGTGCCTGCTGATCAAGTCAGGGCGGGGGTAAGAGGGTAAAGGACAGATGTCCATGCCTGTGTGGGGAGTTAATGACTGTGGGCTCAGATGTGACTGTGGGCTCTGAGCAGCACCTGGAAGCAGAGAGGTCTTTCCAGGCAAAGGGAGGAATGTGCAAAACAAAGGTATTCTTTCCTGCCTCTTTTTTTTTTTTTTTTTTTTTTTTTTTTGTGGTGGTGGTGCTAAAGCTGGAACCCAGGGCCTTGCACAAGCTGTGCTACATCCCAGCCCTACAGACAGTTTCTAGTAGGAGGTAAGTGTACAGAGGGCAGCCAAGACAGGAGCAGGAAGGACAAGAACCATGAACTTCCGATGGTGTAGGGTGCCAATCACAAGTTCTCGAACCTGCTAGGTCCACCTCAAAGTCTGCAGTGGGCTCTCTCTCTCTCTCTCTCTCTCTCTCTCTCTCTCTCTCTCTCTCACACACACACACACACACACACACACACAGACATACACACACAAGTGCACAGACACAAGCACACACACAGGGGGTGTGACCTTTCCTTATACTTATGTCTCCATCCTCTCACTCCCTCACACACAGATACAACAGACACACAGACAGACAGACAGATAGACAGACAGACACACACACACACACACACACACACACACACACACACACGGTGGCCCTTCTTTTTTTTTTTTTTCCTATTTTTTGTTTGTTTGTTTTGGTTTTTCGAGACATGGTTTCTCTGTGGAACTCTGGCTGTCCTGGAACTCACTCTGTAGACCAGGCTGGCCTCGAACTCAGAAAGCCGCCTGCCTCCGCCTCCCAAGTGCTGGGATTACAGGATACTTATGTCTCTATCCTCTCACTCCCTTACCAACTCAATCAACAAGCACTAATCACTTGCCTACTGCGCACCAGGCATTGTGCGCACATTCAAAATGAAGTCACAAACAGGGGACACTGCCCTTTGTGGAGCTGATGGTCTCAGGAGCAGAATGACCATGTGACTGACTCCCAAGGCTGTGCCAAAGGAAAGGGAGGCCTGGGGAGGGGCACATTTTAGAATTATGTTGTTGAGGTATAACTCCAGAAAGGGTAACGTGGAAACAGCTATTGTGATTTTTAAATGTCCACACCCTCTGAGTCAGCAATTCCACCCTAGGGAATTGTCTAAAAAGGTACACTGAGAAGGGCACAGAGATGTATAAAAATGTTCAATGACGTGAGAGAGCAGCACATGCTGCTACGAGCTCAAATGCCTGACAGTGAACTGGGATCCGGTGGTACAGCAGGATCCAATGGTTGGAATGGCACACTAGAAATTCTGGCACTCAGGCAAAGGCAGGAAGATTTCAAGTCCCAGGCCTGGCTGAGTTATATAGTGGTCTAACACACACACACACACACACACACACACACACACACACACGTGTACACACACACACACACACACACACACGCATGCACACACGCACACGCATACTAAAACAACACAAAAAAAGTGGCTTAATTCGCACGGAGTTGTAATTCAGTGGCAGAGTATTACCAGCACGCGCAAGGCCTGGGTCCAATCACAGCACTGCCTCACTCCCCACCAAAAAAGCACAGAAAGGGAGAAAGGGCTGGTTAAATGAATCCTGGTTTATCCGTGGAATGAATCCCACATAGCCACAAAAGGAACACAGTAGATCTTAAATTCCAGATCTGCAAGATACATCTCAATGTTTACCAAGTAAAATAACAAGCTAAGCAATAGTATGGAATTGTTTTAATACGTAGTCTTCATATGGAAAAAGCAGGGAGAAATAAACTCCCAGTAGTTTTCTGTAGGAAGCGAGCTTTCATGATCTAGATGGTGTATTTGTGATAAGTGAGAATTTTGAATATGTAATCAGAGAAAATAAAGCTATAAAGAAAAGTGTGGAGGTGGGGTGCAGCTCAGTCGCAGACTGAGCACTTAGCATTCTCCAGACTGCTCAGCCACACCCCCTCCCACACAGACACTACCGCGCTGTGGCGGGAACTTAGAGTGAATCTGGGAGGGCAGAAGCAGGTGCGCCTGACATTACAAATGAGAAGTCGCAGGCGTCTCCCTGAAGGATGCGACCGTTAAAACTCAGCCACAGCCGAGCATGGCGATGCATGCTTGAAACTCTAGCACTTGGGAGGCTAAGTCAAGAGGGTTACAGGTTCAAAACCAAACTGGGCTACATAGGGAAAGTCTGTCTCAAAAAAAAAAACCCAGGGCTTGGTCTGGGGCTCAGTAGCAGAATGCTTCCTCACAAGTAAGGCCTTACTACTGTCAAGCCACAGAAAACAGTGAAGTACAATAAAAATGAATGGGTTAGCTAGCTGGTGGAGATGGCAGACAGGCAGGAGTTGTGTGGCGTTAATATTACAGGTGGAGATCCGTGCGGAAGCCTCAGAGGCTGGCAAAGAATCCAGTGACAGAGCCTGGCAGAGGGGGAGCCTTGGGGTTTCACCATCATAGCCCAAGGTTACGTGTGGAAACATTTCAGGCAAGTCAGATGAGCACTCCCGGGTGTGCCCCTCCCCTGGTGTCACATCGCTCATTCTAAAACACTGCTCCAACTGTGCTTAGCAGCAAGCCACTAAGTCAGACGGAACAAGGGCAGCCGGCCCACTGGCTTCTCATGGTGACTCAGACCAACACACCGGTGACAGTGGTGTTGGTAACTCCTGAAAGGCCTCTGCAGATGCCATTTCCTCAGCCTGAAGATGTCCATCCAGCAGTCCTGGCAGCTCGAGCACCAGCACTAGGCTCTGGGGAGCTGGGCTGGCCCCGCAGTGGCGCCAAGGCAGCTGGGGTCACAGCTCCCACAGGAAGAACTGGGCTCTCCCCTCACACACCCTCTTTCCCCCTCTGCCTTCCCTTTCCATTGTGGCATCAATCAAAAGATGGCATGAGCCTGGCATGGTGGCTCATGCCTGTCAAATACTAGGGAGACAGAGACAAGAGACATGCTAAGGGCTCAAGGCTAGCCTGGGCTAGAGTGACACTGTTTCAAACAATATAAAACTCAGAACTCAGTAGCATAAAGCTATTAGGTATACACCAACATGGTTTATATGGTTAAAAACAAACTAACAGAATCAGGGGCAGGAAAGATGGTTCAATGGGGGGGGGCAGAAAAAATGGTTCAATGGTTAAGAGTGCAACTGCTCTTCCAGAGGACCTGGGTTCAGTTCCCAGAGCCCACATGGTGGCTCACAATGTTTGTAACCACAATTCTGGGAGATCCAACACTCTTTTGACCTCCATGGGCTCCTGCAAACATTCAGTGTACAAAATTTATAAAAGTGTGAGCACGCGTGCACATACATGTGGATACACACACATACATACACAGAAAGGGGTGGGGTGAGAGAATTCTCTACTGGACTCTGGATTTCAATTCTAGTTTTGCCTCTTGAAGCTCTGTAATACTGGGCAAAGCATTTAAATGTGCCTTGGTTTCCTCACCCATAAAATGGGAATAGCCTTGCTGTGCAAAGGTATTGAGTCTGACTCCATAACTAGGAACCAGTACTGTGCCATCTCTAGGACTGCCTAGAGCTCAGGGGCAGCACCTGAGCTGAGCAGACACTTAGGAAACACCTGCTTCTCACCTTCTTTCCCTGGCAGAGGGCAGTGGGGGTGGTGGCCCACCAGAAACTCATCTCGAACCTAATAACCCTGTTTCCCAAGCCTCTAGGGATTTTCCCACACGAGAGTATACAATCCCCTTACTTCTACCTCCTCTGTGACTCCTTCTCTAAGATCTCACTTGAGGTCACATGACTTTTGGGGGGGATATTGTACACTCTTTCTTTCTTTCTTTCTTTCTTTCTTTTTTTTTTTTTTTAAGACAGGGTTTCTCTGTGCAGCCTTGGCTGTCCTGGAACTCACTCTGTAGGCCAGGCTGGCCTCGAACTCAGAAATCCACCTGCCTCTGCCTGGGATTAAAGGCGTGCGCCACCACTACCCGGCTTGTACCTTTCTTAAAGATGTTAGATGAACGGCCTTCATGGGGGAATCTGGGGCTTGGGGCGTGGCCTGGTGACAGAGTACTTGCTTAGCATATTCACAGCCCTGGGTCTCCCGAGTCAGGTAGAAAGGGGCTCAGGTTAAGAGAACGGTTCAGTGGAGCTTAGCCAGTGAAGTGGCATCCCTAGTGCAAACGGCAGCCCAAAAGAAACGCCCAAGGAAGGGATCTCTCCTCAGCCAACAGCCTCTACTGGGATCCTCCCAGGACAGGAAGCTCATTACCTGTCCAAATGCTAGATAGTTCTTTCTTATCCTCTTCCATGCCACCCCCACTGCCCAAACAGGGTCTTACTAGAAAACCCAGACCATCCGGAACTGGCAACCCCCCTACCTCGGCCTCCTATATATGCTAAGATTACAGGCAGGCAGTGCCATGACTGGCCTGCCGGACGGTTAGCAACTGAACTCAAATCTTATCTCTCAGTGAGTACTCTCTGTCACCCAGCACAGGGACACATGCCTCTCACTGGCAGGCAAATACGAGCATCCTCCCTGGGGACGGAAGCAAGGCTGCTCTGGCCCTGCTAGCACCCACCGGTGGGAACAACAGATAATAATGGAGAGTTAAGATCCTGCTGGCTCTTTGGGGCCCTTGACCCTAGTAACTCACCTCTGTCATCCACGAGGACATTTAGTCCAGGCTACCCTAGAACTCACTATGAATCCAAGCTGGTCTCAAATTCAAATATCCTCCTGCTTCCACTTACTCGGGGCTAGATAAGAAACGGGCGACCATACCCAGCTTGAGGATACACTTGGTGGCTGTCACCACCCTTGTTTCATGCTGGAACCATTATTTTTACGACACCTCTTTTCTTCCTCCCTACCTCCTTCCAAATGTCAGGATATCTATGGGCAGAGAACTGTTCTGGTTGGGCCCACCCTCCTACCCTGGGCACCTGTAGATTAGCATTCCTTTATTGAATAAGTATGACTTTGGGAGTAGCCTTGTTTGCAGGTTAGAAATACATTTATGAACTGTGCTCCCAGCAGGCCAGTGGGAGAAGTGAGATGAGAGAAGGTGTGAGGACCAGAGGGTGGCCAGGCCAGTCAGGGGCAGTCCACTGGGAAAGACACCAAGGAAACTATTATGGGGTGTGAATGGGGGGCATGGCCGGGAGAGGATAAGGAGAGCCCACCAGTAAGTGGCCAGTGTCATGCTAAGGTGCCTTCTCGTCTTCCTTCCCAGCCTGGCAAGGCCTGAAGCTCCCAAAGCCCTTGTCTTTTCATGTATGTAACACAAAGCCCTTGTCTTTTCATGTATGTAACAGAGTTCCACCAGCAGCTGGGAGCGGCGACCCAGCACGATGCACAGGAGGAGACAGTTTCTGTCCTCACTGCAGCAGACACAGAAAACCCAGCAGGGGGGAGCAAAAGCAAGGCTGCTGAGCCTGCTCCGGGGCACCCAGGTCTTTCCACACAGCGTCCACCAGCCTGAGAGGGCAAGGACAACATACAGTGGCTCTGCCCAGCTTAGTCCCAGACAATCCACTCCAGAACTACACAATTCAACCCAAATACC
This sequence comes from Apodemus agrarius, assembly GCA_964023405.1. Taxonomy (NCBI): domain Eukaryota; kingdom Metazoa; phylum Chordata; class Mammalia; order Rodentia; family Muridae; genus Apodemus; species Apodemus agrarius. Next base: position 62,467,330 of record OZ030015.1, read on the forward strand.
AACCAGGAACCCAGAAGTGACTGACTGACTGGGAGCTTACTACGGCAGCTGGGGGGTGCACAAAGGGGTGGCTAAGAGTGGTGTGCCTTATCTAGAAGGGCAGATGCAAGCCCCAAGAACTGTATGTAACCCCCCATTACTAGGGGGCCAGCTGGGCTGTCAGATCTTCACCCAGGAGGGTGTCTGAGAGGGTGGCAGAGCCACTCAGGCCTAAGTTTCACTAGACCTGAAATGGAGCCCGGGTCCCACTGGATGCAACAGTCTCTGGAGAATTATGTTAACTCCCTGAGGTTCAGTTTCCCCGGCTTTGAAATGAAAGCAGGGTACATATCTTGCAGAGATATCACGGACTTTAAACGAAGCAACCTATGTGGGAACCTTGAGTCTCCCAGTGGCTGATGGGAGGGAGAAATCCAAGAACATACAGTGGCAATGATGGCCGCCTCATCCGTCCTCCGTTTTCACCTCCTGATCCTCATGCCAGCTGGTCTGCGCGCAAAGAGACCTCACAAATCACATGGCATTCTGGCCTGTGACAGCACCTCATGGTGGACTCATGACAACTGTGTCAGGGCACATGGAGAGGAGAATCTCAGTATCTTCCACTTACAGATGAGTAAATTATTTCAGAGAGGGTGACATCCTTGGATGACACACGTTCAAAGTAGACAGACAAAATCCAGATCTTTTCTCTGCCTTGGGGTCCCTTTGACTACATTATCCAGAGAGGAGACAGGAACTGTGATTTATAGCGATGAGGTTTTCTGTTCAGACTGTGGTTCTGGGATAGAAGCTGCAGCTGAATGGGAGTGCCCTCACCTTCCTTCCCAAGGGAAACTACACACTCCCCGCTGAGCTCAGCCACCAGCCACAGGTGACCCTGGCCCTGTGCCAGGGCATCCTGCTCAGCCTAGGCTTGGGAAAGACCTGCAAAGCAGGGTTTATGGTTCACCTGTTACCTCTGGGGCACAAGCCAAGTTGAAAGTATCCCAGCCCAGTCTTGGCTGAGGCTTCCACACTTGGAAGGACAGACCCAGAAAGGAGGTGGGCTGTGAACAGATCCATATCCCAGTGTATGTTTACCAGATCTGAGTCCTTGTGATGTTCCTGGTCCCAGCCCATGACAGAAGTCTTGTGAGGATCTGTTGTTTGTTTTGAGACAGGTGTTTACTATGTAGCCCAGTCTGGCCTAGAAACCACGATTCTCCTGCCTTTGCCTTCGGAGTGCTGGACTGACTGTATTCAGTGCTGGAAGGCTCCCTGTGAGCAATCCCTGGCCATTTCTCACAGCCTCTCTTCAGAGGAGCTGGAGCTATTCAGACCTGAGGAAATGGTGCTCTGTCGTATTTATGACCTTGTTCAGGGTCCTCTAGCCAGAACACAGAATTTCGACTTTCCAAAGCTTATGTTATTTCCGGTCTCTAGGCCACTGACACAAGATACTGATATTTCATTCTGTGTCTAGCCTGACTGGGCCATGAGGTGTCTACATATTATCCCGGGTGTCTGTGGGATGGTTCTCAATGAGAGTCTACGGACTGAGTGAAGCAGATGCCCTCCCAAGGGGAGCTGGCCTTGCCTCATCGGGTCTATTAAAGACACGAAACCAAAAAGGCTAAGAAAGAGGGGCTCTTTCCAGGCCGGGAATGGGGCATGCATGCACGGCCCAACACCAAGAGGCCCAGGCAGAAGGATTGTGAGTGTCAGGCCATCCAGGACGATAAAGTAAATTTCAGGACAGCCTGGAAAACAGAATCCTGTGTCAAACAAAGACAGAGGGGCTCCACCTGTGTGCCCGCTCATGCTGGGCACCAGTCTTCCAGACTTTGCACTCTGAAACCCTAGGTGTTCTTGAGCTTAATTACACCTAGAATCTTTGACCTTTGACCCACCCGATTCTCATGCCCCTGGACCTGGACTAGGACTACACATTGGCTCTCCACTCAATGACCCTGTTCGGTGTCCTATAGCCAGAAAGCAGAGTTTTGAACAAACCATTTGCTCTATGTTTTTCTAACACATAAACCGAATTTTGACCTCCTTCCTAGGTACAACTTGGCTGCATGTTTGGGCGTGGAAAGTTTAGCTGCCAGGCTGTGCCAAAAGCTAGATATCTGAGGATCTAGAACAATTGTCTGATTTGGTCCAAAAGTCCCCTCTGTTCCCAAGTTCCTAACAGGAAGCCTGGCAGAAGAAAAGACTGCCTGGCCAAATGAGCACAGCCAAGAACAGGAACACACACACACACACACACACACACACACATACACCCCAAGCCATATATAAACAGCCACAGACAGGCTCTCTCTCTCTCTCTCTCTCTCTCTCTCTCTCTCTCTCTCTCACACACACACACACACACACACACACACACACACACACCCCTTTTAAAAACAAAACCAGATCATCATGAGAACTGGGAAAGAGGGTTTGCACAATCCAGGCACCCCATTGCAAATAGCAATACTTGTAGAGTCCACTAGGTGGGGCCAGTAACCCAACACAAAGAGCAGAAAGGCAGCTAGCTCCAGGAAGGCAGGGGTTGTAGCTCAGGGAGGCAGCTGGGGCAGGCAGCCTCCGCAGCTAGAATTGTCTCAGTCATTCCCAACTGGCATCAATAATCCTTCTACCTATCAATGGTGTGAAAATCAGGACTGAGAGCCCCAAGTGCTTCAGTTGACTGTTTTCTGTAAATATTCAACATTTCAAAATCTTCCATTCCAGTTATTCCCTTCTGACCATCAGGAACAACAGTACAAAGTGAAGCCGCTACCCAAAGCTGAACCCCAGGCGGGGATATAGTCCTGCAACACATAGAACATGGGCAGGACGTTTTACCAGGAAATGCAAATAGCTAGGGATAAATACTCCTGCAAGGAAGTCATGAGGAAGGAGGGAAAGGGAGACAGAAGTAGAGACAAAAGAGGAGACTGCATAGACCAGGCCCTGCATGGGGAGTCCATGGGCATCATCCTGCACCTGTTTACAGAGGGGTATAGGCTAAGTCCCTAGGGGAGAGCTGAACCCCACTGACCTAAACCAGAAGGCAATGACGAAGAACCAGAGTTCTCTCTTCGTTTTTGCTCCTCGTTGGCCTGAGTCCAGGTCCCAGAACAACTGATCCTCCGTTGATTCAGACACCCTGCCTCTACATGGCCAAAATGGCTGTCTCAAATCCACCATCCCTCCTTAGGGCAACAGCACCCAAGAATGCTGCCTGTGGGGGAGCCAGAAGCTGGCCAACACCTACATCCATCCCCTCCACCCCCTACCTGCCCCCCACCATCCCTTCCCAAACTTGCACCACCTGGCAGCGCTGAGCTCTGCCTAGGCCTCTGTTGCTATAGCAACAATGTGGCTTCCCCCAAGTGGGATGCTGGTTGCCAAGGCCCTTGTTGCCAAAGGCTATAACAGCCACCCCAGTGTGTGAAGAGGGGGTGAGAGCCTGCAGAGGGTGGAAAGGAGCAGGGGTTCTTCCAAATGGTAGAGTCCAGGCAGCCTCCAGGTGGATGGGGGTATTAGCCCCTAGAGAAGGGAAATGCACTGCACAGCATCTCTGATGCTCCCCTGCGGGCTTCAGAGAGAGGAAAGAGAACCCAACAAAACACACCTAGACAAGCTGGACCAAAAGGACCTGTGAAACTGACTTCCCTCCACCAACACAAATGGCTATGATTCTTCTCCCCAACTCCAGAAAAGAGCCCCAGGGAATCTCCGCCTGGCTTGCTCATGTATTTCAGATGCGTATACTCCTGAGCTGGGCCCAGCGCTGATCCCTGCCACTAGGAACAGCACTAATCCTAAGTACTACAATCCTCCACACACTCCTATCCCTCTGCCCTATCAAAGCCGAGGTCATATTTCTTACAAAGGGCTTCTGAGAGGACAGCTCCTGCCTCCCCCAGCAGCAGGGAAGTGAGACACCCAGGCGTATTCCTTTCCTGTGGAATGGAATGGGGCTGGAGGCCCTCATCCTGGGGAACACTACAGAAACATGATGTTTTATCCCTACAGGGAGTTTGAGACCAGTACTGGCTTTGTGAGGGCACCTGCTGTCCCACACACAGGTCATGTGTGTCCAGCCAGGTACAGATAGAAGAGCCTGGTCCTTCCATCCCACTGAGAGACTGAGGTGACTGAAAGGGAGTGAGAGTGTCCAGGAAGCAGAGGAACAAACAGCTGGCAGAGTAGGGAGCAGGGAGCAGGGGCAGCAGGTCGTGGAAGAGGAGCTAGATGCCAGGCGTCACAAGTCCAGATGCACCTCCCCCAGCCTCACTGCGACACTGTCCCAGGCAGACCCTGGCCCACTTCTGGCACATGTTGTTCTATGCTCCCCCTGCCCCCCAGAAGAGAAAACAGGAGTACTTACCCCAGGTGCCAACCCCTCAGGTGGGGTGGGTGAGATGCTGTCCCCACCACCCTGGCTGCGGGCGCTGAGCTGGGGCGACATGGTGGGTGACTCGTCGATGTATGGCATGGTCTCCGAGCCCTCGGGGGGCCCCTTCTGCTCCTCATGCCCTTCTGCGTCGTAGTCCTCCGCACCGTAGCTGAAGTCTGAGACAAGGAACAAGAAAGGCCACTGAGAGTCTTCCACCAGGGCTGCCAGGGACTGGTAGCGCAGTGGGCGCCGGCGGCGGCCCCCGGCTGCCATGGCCCCTGCTGTACCATGCACCCCGGGCCAGGGCAGGGGCCGTAGAGCCAGGCCTGGGGAGGGGGGGGGGCGGAAGCTGCAGCAGGCACAGGCTCTGCTGAGTCCGTCAGAGGCTGCTGGGAGTCGGGGAGGAGCGGCTCTGCTGTCTCCACCCGCCTAATAGCATGTCAGCTGCGTTTGTGGAGCTGCGTTTCCTTTGCCTCCTGCCTAATTCCACGTCTAAAAATTAACAGTGGGAGCGGGAGGCAGGCCGATTCCAACTCTTCTCTCTGAGTCACCATTTTGCTTTTTATAGGGAATAAGGAGGTGGGGGCGGGCCAAGCGATGTCACTTCCTCGGTCCCTCCTCCTTGGGTACCATTGTACACTGAGCTCAATCCGTGGGGGGTGAACAGGGCAGGTTTGGGGTGGGGAGGGCCCAGAAAGTGGGCCCTAGGAGGCCCTCAGTCCTCTGAATGCGGCCCCGCATGCAGGACAGAGCCCAAGGCAGGCAGGCGTGGGAGAAAGGGTTGTGCCCAGGCCTGGCAGGGACGTGGTGAGCAGCAGGCTCCTCCACAGCCAGCATTTATGTCTATAATTCCAACACAGTTTCCTTCAGAGCAGGCAGGAGGGAAGTTAACGGGAAGTAAAGCTGAATTAACCCCTCGGTGTTCCTAGCACCACACAGGGGCCAGCGCCCACACAGACACCCTCCTGGGGGCAGCAGGGCAGGCTACCATGGAACAGGGTGGTACCTCTCGGCTTTGTCAAGAGTCATAGGACAGCCTCACCAAGACCCCGGCATCATTGTTAGCCAGGGATTGGCCAGAGAGCTGGGTGTTGCTGTTTCCAACATTTCGGCCCACTCCCAGGATGTCTCAGAGTACAGGCTGCTGCCAGCAAGGTGGAGGGTCTCCTCGGGCTTGACTTGGTTCAGGGACGGGGTCGTCAGTGAGGAAAGGGCAAGGGTACGGTCTCTGAAAGACCGGAAGGAGCTGGTACCACAGAGGAATGCCAAGAACGAACCTTGGAACCACGGGTGGCAGTCAGTGTCCTGCTGTACACAGGACTTGCTGAAAGCACAGCGACTTGTCATATGGTTGCTGAACCTCGGCAGGGGCCTAGTTTGGGGATTATGGCCAGTATGTCAGAGGAGCCTGGCCGAGTCTGTCCCATCGTCTGCTCAGACACCACTCCCTCCAGGATGTTCCCTGGGAACCAACAGCACATGGCCTCCCTGACGTATAGCAGTCTCTTGGAGAGCTGGAGTGACAGACTGAATAAGTGGAGGGATGCACCATCCACCTCGGCCTGAGGTCTAAGCCGGGCAGGCCCCAGTGAGTCAGGCTCTCTGTGGAGGCCCTGGCTCCTCCTTCTCTGTCACAATACACCGGCCCACAGGCAGCCAGAATCCCGGGAATGGTGTCACCAGGTCACTGGGGCGCCAGGCCACGTCTACACTCAGTCCAATCTGGCTGTTGGCAGTTGATCGCTTCCCCTGGGCTCTCTGCACCTGCTTCTGCTGACTTCCTCTCCCAGGGCTCAGCTGATGCCCATTAAGCCGTCTGGGGACACGGGCTGTATTTCCTCAGGAAAGGCATACTCATGAAGGTCCACAGACCTCTTTACTCTTCCAGGGGCTCTGGGTCTCCCTGGTCATGCTGAAGCTAAGGGTGTGGAGTAATGAACTATGGTGGTCCTTGGCCCAGCCAGCTTCGGGACCAACCTGTATCAAGCATTACAGAAATGAATGTATTACTCAGAGGCATGGTCCACAGAAAGGCCGAAGGGGAAGATGGCCTGGCTCGCCTCTAATGCAGTTTCCTTGCACCTCCCGCAGGGAAAGCAAGGTCTCTGATGGCCTTTCCCCAGTCTGCACTCCATCTAAGCACTTCTCCAAGGCAGTTCTCACAAAGGAGGTCCCTGAGCCTGAGACTGTGGAAAGGCTCTAACCTGGGTCTAAGTCTCTGAGGACTGTCCTGTCCCTTCTGACTCTCACTCCAAAGAAATCCCAGAACCCTGCCTTTGGCTCTCCTCATAGGACATGTCGGCCACTGAGGGGAGCACAGGGTACAGACAGAAGGACTGGCATAGCGCCTCCTGCAAGCATTCCCGAGTAGTTCCTTTCTTGTTCGGGCTGGGAGTCAGGAACAGTTCTATTGGGAGGTACATAAAAAGAAGGAGAAAGCAACCCTCTAGGAAAGGCTGAAAGGAATCCCATTGGGCACAGAAAGGCTTTGGTCCATGAAGGCCTCAAGCGGGAACACTAAGTGGATGTGGCCTGGCCACAGAAGAAACGAGACAATGACGTTGCTAACAGCCAGCTCCACTGCCCCTCTTGGTAGCAGAAACCCCACTGCATTTGAGGTTCACTATATTCAGTGGCTAGTAAGGAGACTACACGTCTTAGTAGAAGGTGATTAAGTCCTTACTAGTGAGCAAGTGCTGGGTATGGTGCCCTGGACCTACAATCCCAGCACACGGGAGACAGGGCAGGAGGATCATTACAAGCTGAAGGCCAGCCTGGAGGACACGGACCATGCCTGTCTCAAGGTGGGAGTGTCAGGTGGCCACGTATAGAGACTTGAAGACGGCTGCTAAAAGTACAGCCTTCCTCCCAGGTGGCTTTGGGTCATGAAGGCTGGCAGATGGCTGAGTTGGTAAAGTGCCTGCTACATAAGCGTGAAGACCAGGTTCCTATCACTCATGTAAAATGCCGGGGATGGTGGCACATATCCGTGACGCCATTGCTGGGAGGTAGGGAGTGTGTGGAGACAGGAGGATCTCTGGAGCTCACTGAGCTCACTGGTTGGTAAATCTAACCAAACCGATGAGTTTCAGGTTCAGTGAAGTACCCTGTCTTAGAAAATAAAAAGTGAAGCTGGAGAGATGGCTCCGGGGAAGAGTATACACTGCTCTTCCAGAGGACCCAAGTTCAGTTCCCAGTACCCGTGGCAGGGAGCTCGCAACCAACTCGAGGGGACCTGATGCCCTTTTCCAGCACACATGTGTAGGCACACACACACAAATTTTAAAAATAGAAAGGTGGAGAGTGACAAACAAAAGCATTTGATCTGGGCTTCTGGCTGTCACATATGTACACACATGCATGTGCATAGGCGCACATGCTCACACACACTTACAAACACACACATACACTAACAAGCATATAACACGCCACACATGTATAATTTAATAATAATAAGGGGCTGGAGAAATGGCTCAGAGGTTTACAGTACTGGCTGCTCTTCCAGAGGTCCTGGGTTCAATTCTCAGCAACCACATGGTGGCTCACAACCATCTGTCAGGGGATCTGATGCCCTCTTCTGGGGTGTGTGAAGATAGGTCACTTATATACATAAAAATAAATAAATAAATAAATAAATAAATAAATAAATAAAAAATTAGCAACAGTAACAAGAAATACATCGCCCCTACATTCACCTTCCTTCCTTTCCTGCCAGTTGGCTGGAGCTGCAGCAGTCATGCTACACCACGAGACAACCCTGAAGACAGAAGGGCTGAGCAGAATAGCAGGAGTCCAAGTCACTGGTAGATAGGATAATGGAGCCTTCTTTTGACCCTGGAATGATCTATGCCCAGACTCCTTTTTTTTTTTTTTTTTTTTTTTTTTTTGGTTTTTTCGAGACAGGGTTTCTCTGTGTAGTCCTGGCTGTCCTGGACTCACTCTGTAGTCCAGGCTGGTCTCGAACGCAGAAATCCCGCCTGCCTCTGCCTCCCAAGTGCTGGGATTACAGGCGTGTGCCACCACCGCCCGGCTGCCCAGACTCCTTTTATAAAAGAGGAGCAAGGAGGGGCTGGGAGCAGAGACATTCATTCGTGCAATCTGAACCGCTACCACCTTACTCTCCTTTGTCTCCTCGGTGAAATCTTTCACCACCCATCTCTCAAAAAACGCTGTTCATTTGTTTGTTTTCGAGACAGGGTTTCTCTGTGTAGCCCTGGCTGTCCTGGAACTCACTTTGTAGACCTGGCTAGCCTCGAACTCAGAAATCTGCCTGCCTCTGCCTCCCAAGTGCTGGGATTAAAGGCATGCGCCACCACTGCCCAGCAAAAACTGCTGTTCTTAAAGAACAGACCGCCACCAGGCAACAGTAAGGAACTACACAGCTGATTCTTGAAGATACTCCCCGAAGTGAAAGAAGCTAGGTGTGAGTGCACGGCCTGGAGGCTTCTGCTCGTAGAATGTTCTAGAACAGACACAGCTGACCCATGTTTGGAAATCCTAACCGTCACGACACTGGTGGCCTCTGTGAACGGGGTGTGGACAGAGGTGATGGCAGTGGACACAGGGGAGCTTCCTGGGCCAATGGAATCGTTCCTTATCTTAGCAGGGATCTGAGGTACACAGATGCATTCACCAGAATTTACTCTTAGTACAACTAAGCTTTATGCAGTTCACCAAATACTGAACTCTTGTTAATGACATGCCAGCCTGAAGGAGAATCATCTGCAGTACTGAAATAGATAAACTATAAGAGGGAACAGGACGGGAGATGCGTAGAAGTGGAAGGGAGCAGCCTGGGAAACTGGTAATTACAGACTCTGGCTAACAGTAAATGGGCTGTTCAGTGTGTGATACTCTCAAATTTTCTCCATGTTTGATATTCCTCATAATAAAATGATGGGGGTGGGGATGGTGTTGTCTGGGCTTTTCGTCCTCTATTAATTAATTAATTAATTAATTAAGGCACTCCATGGAGAGGTCTGGGCAGCATATCTGTCTCCAATTATTTCTTGGACACAGACATCTTCCAGTCCCTATATTTTACCCGTGGTTAGTTCAGATGACGGGAGACTTCCAAGTCTCTCCAGACTCCTCCTTCCCATTCTCAATGAAATCTCCTCAAATCCCCATCTTGCCAATTTTTCTCCCAGAGCAGCTAAGCTGCAACCCCATTTAAGGCCCCACAGTTGCCTGCTAACTCCAATGGTACAACCAGCCTACACTTATCAGCTGAAGAATCTCTGTAAGGGTTTGCCTCTTCCTGCCTGGTAGTGTCAGATCATCTCCGGGCTCCTTCAGTTGTCTAGATAGCCAGAGTCTAATCCTAAACCCTGGTACCTGTAAATATGACCTTATTTTGGAAAAAAAAAAAAAAAAAGATACTTGAAGCCGCCAAAATAGAATCATCTTGACTGAAGTCCTGAGGAACCAGAAGGGAAGACGCAGAGAAGGTCCTGTGCACAGCTCCGAGAGAAGCAAACAAGGAGGAGGGGCTTCCCAGCAGGCCTTGGTCTGGGGCCTGTCATCTCCAGAGGATGAGACAGCTTTCTGTGGCTTTAAGCCACCAACTTTTGTGATAATGTATAGGGCAAGGAAGCCCCACCCTCACCCCACCCCACTGCATCTGCTGCTCTGGCGCCTAAAACCCTCTCCTCAGCCCTTTGTCCATCAGTGAGACCCTCTTTCGCCCTCAAAGCCAGCTAGCTGCCTCCTCTCCTATGTGTCCCTCACATGATACCCAGATAAAGCACTTTTACAAGCTGGTGAGAGAGAGATAATTATGTCATAGTCTAATGAGCAGGGGAAAGGCGAGGAAAACTTAAAATAGAACGGCAAATGGCCAGAGATACTCTTGTTAAAGGTTAACCTCACTACAATCAAAGAAAATGCAAACTACTTTTCCTTTCCCCTTGCTGCAATTTTCCTATCAAATTAACAAGAACATAAAAATAATGGTAGGCTTCTTGTCTAGGACGCGTGAGGCCCTAGGGGTGAAGGCCAGCACCACAAAATGATAGTATTAATTAATACAGCCCAAAGCTGTAAAGGCACATTCTCAGAGCTCCTGGAAGGTGTATTTAACTACTACAACTTTGCTCAGTTTATCTGGTAAATGGTACAAGAAATCTTAGTAGTCAACACAGCTTGAACCCAGTGTAATTCAAAACTGTGCCCTAAGATAATAATATATAATTAGTTATAAATACTCATGGAAATATACTTGGATAGGGCTAGAGTTGGCTCAGTGGTTAAGAGTGCTGACTGCTCTTCCAGAGGGCCTGGGTTTGATTCCTGGCAACCACATGGTGACTCACAACCATTCAGTCCCAGGGATCTGACACCTACTTCTGGCCTCTGTAGGCACAAGGCGTGTACATGGTGCACAGACATACAAGCAGACAAAACATCCATACAAGGCCAAGTGTGGTGGCACATGCTTTTAATCACCGATTTCAAGAGATAGAGGCAGGTGGATTTCTGCGAGTTCCAGGCTAACCTGGTCTACACAGTTGAGCTCTAGAACAGCCAGAGCAAATAGTGAGACCTTGTCTGAAAAAACCAAAACAACATAAACAAACAAAAACAAAACAAAGCCAACCAAAAAAAAAAAAACCACACCCATACAAGTAAAATTTAAAAATTGTTTAAAAATAGACTTTCAGGGCTATTTATGGTTGTAAAAAATATATTTAAAACAATCTAAATGATTAGGCATAGGGAACTGGATGAGTAAGTTATGATATATCTTCTAGACGGACTAATATACGACCACCTAGCATTATGTGGGTGACATCCGCCATCATATCCGCGAGAGGAGATGAGTAACAGCAGCAGAGCAGCACGCCTGCAAAAACAAACCACGGGGGTCTGGACGCACAGCCGCTGGGGAGGCTGCACATAGCAGGATCAGAGAAACTGGATGCAAAGGCCCACATCTGGAAGGCCGGGGAAGGAGAATCGTGAGTTCAAGGTCAGCCTAGGCTACACAGTAAACCCTGCACCTCACCCACCCACCCTCAAAGACCAAAACAAAAGCAAACTAAAAGAAAAAAAATATTACTGACCATTCATAGTTTGGAAACCTGAGAGGAATTAACTGTGGCGTCTCTACTCCCAGAGAGTAGCAAACGCTGCTGGTTTTCTATCTAGTCTTCTCTTCCCTGCTGGCATCAGTTTGGTTTTATATGAAGCCAAAATGGACCTTGTCCTCAGAAAGATGTCTACTTTCCCTGCCTCTCTTGTAAGAGGTGACTGCTAAATACCATTCTGGCCAGTGAGATTCTGAAAGGCCTTTGGTTTGATTTGATTACTTGCCTGGAACCTGGCTGTGATGACAGGAGCTACAGCAGCCATTCTGCTGCTGTGAGGAAAAAGTGAAAAGCGAGCAGAGATATCTGTGTGAGCTGCGAGCTACAGAGCCATCTGAAACCAGTGCGCCTCATTCCCTGAGGGGTAGGAAATAAAAGCCCTAGCAGATCAGGTTTCTGCCATGTGTGATGCACACATTTCTAAGTGATACCCTTACTTCCCAGTAAGGAAGACAGTCTAGCATGTGATAAAACTTCCTGGGCATGGTGAAGCAGAGAAGAGGGGTGAGGGACCAAATATGCCAGGGATCATCACTGTCTAAGAGCAAAGGATGGAGAAGGCAGACTCTACTGTCTGAGTCTTCAGCCTCTGTGCCTAGCACCAGGTGGCCACTTCTGAGCAGATATTTGGCTGAGTGGACGGTGGGCAGAGAGAGCAAGCTCCAGGCTTGCAAGGTCTCAACTGGACGATACGTGTGAAGCACTTAGCACATAGTAAGCACCCAGTAAATCTTAGCTGCTATTGTTGATGTTTTTAATTAACTCCTGAACGACGTGTGGGTGCTTGCCAGGTGGGTGGGGGCCGGGAGCAGAGTTCTTCGCGAGGAGGAGGCTTGGCAACGCCTGAGTGTGAAACAGCAGGGCCCCTCGCGGGCCTATAAATAGCCGCCATGGCTGGAACACTGCGTGAGCAAGGAGGTGAGGGGGACAGCACGGCGGGAGGGGACAGCACGGCGGGAGGGGCACAGGCCCGATCCCGAGTCACGCCGCCGGAGGGTGGTCAGGACTTGGAGCTCTGCCGAGTCAGCCTGCTAGCCTGAGAGCCCGGCCATGGCATCACAGGACATGGCTCCCTCTCGGCAGCTCCTCCTGACACATGCTCCTGGGTGTCATCCACAGGCATAATCCTGTGTCGCCCAAAGGAGACATCACCCGTGAATGTGGGGTACCGTCCTCCCAGCCTGTGATGAAACCAGTACACTGAGAGCAGCCAGATGACGGGCCCTCAAACGCAAACCCAAGCAATGGAGAGAAGTGGCAAAGCTAAGTTCAAACCAACGTGGCTCGCCCGCCCTCATTCCTACTACCTCAAGTGCCCAAACGGCAGGAGATCAGTGTTTACAATCTTGTCTTGAAGCTGGCCCGAACCGAAGGCCAACAGGAATGGCTGGACAGACACAATGAGGGCCCCGAGCTCCAAGCAGATGCTGATAAAAGGGGTGGGGTCCTCTCTTCCTCTTCTGCAGATACTAACATAATTCCAGGTGTAGAGTGGTCCTGACATCAATGCCAGCACGGGTGACATCAGGGCTAACTGTAAGTTGTTTTTTTACTTGGGAACCAATAGGGGTGTGGTGGGGGCAGGGAAGAGGCAAGGGGGAAAGCACATGCCTAACCATCAATCTGACGAAAGCAGCATCAGGCCTTCAGAGACGCGTCCTGCTGGCCCCAGGAGCGTCTGTGACCAACAGTTAGACACTGAGGTTCACAACTGTGACACACTGGACATGCTACTTCCTTTCCTCCACAAAGGCTCATCTTGTAGATATTACGTAGGACAAAAGCAGCCAAGCAGCCAGATATGAACGCACACAGCATAGGTCTCTGTCACACACAGTTTAAGAAACAAGTGAAACCCAGGGCTGCAAACAGTGTTCTGACTGGGACAGGCATGAGAGAGCCTTCATGGGTGATGGGAACATTCCCTATCTTGATCCACTTATATAAAGAGACGTGTGGAAATGTCCACTCAGTGAATGAAATGTTGGATACCCGTCATAGGTATACTTTAAAAAATGGTTTGGGGGATGCAGAGGTGGCTCAGTGGTTAAGAGTACTGACTGCTCTTCCAAAGGTCTTGAGTTCAATTCCCAGAAACCACATGATAACTCAGAGCTATCAGTGATAAGACCCAATGCCTTCTTCTTCTATTTTTTTAAAGATTTATTTTTTATTTTATGTATATGAGTACACTGTAGTTGTACAGATGGTTGTGAGCCATCATGTGGTTGCTGGGAATTGAATTCAGGACCTCTGCTTGCTCCAGTCCTGCTTACTCTGGCCCAAAGATTTATTTATTACTATATGTAAGTACACTGTAACTGTCTTCAAACACTTCAGACACTCCAGAAGAGGGCATCAGATCTCATTATGGTTGGTTGTGAGCCACCATGTGCTTGCTGAGATTCGAACTCAGAACCTTCGGAAGAGAAGTCAGTGCCTTTAACTGCTGAGCCATCTCTCCAGCCCTCCCCTCTACACCCCATGCCTTTTTTTGGTATGTCTGAAGACAGCTACAGTGTACTCATATACATAAAATAAATAAATGAATTTCTTTTAAAAAAAGAAAGTGTAGTTTTCTTGTTTGGTTGTGTAGCTGGCTTGGTTTTTGTTTGTTTGTTTGTGACAAGGTCTTGTTATGGGTTTCAGGCTAAACTTTAATTCATTCTGTAGTTCAGCTGGCTCTGAACCTATAGTGATCCTCCTGCCTCATACTCCTGAGTGCTAGGATTATAGATGTACACCACCACACCTGACACATAAAAGGTTTTAAGAAGCTCTGGGCAATATGACATGCAATCTCTAATGTCAGCTTGCAGGAGACAGGGCATTACTGAGAGTTCAAGGCCTGCTCGGGTTATACAAGACCTGTTTCAAAAAAGGGAAAAAGTTATGGCTGGGTTGTGGTGACACACACCTTTAATTCCAGCCCTGGGAAGCAAAGGCAGAAAGATTTCTTTAAGGCCAGCCTGGTCTACAGAATGAGCTCCAGGACAGCTAGGATTATACAGAAAAACCCTGTCTCAAAAAACCAAAACAATAATAATGATGATGATGATGATGATAATAATAATAATAATAATAACAACAACAAATTGTTATATATTACTTATATGTAATTATATAATGTATAACATAAAATATAATTATATGTAATAGATAAAATATTATATATGATTCTATATAAATATAATTAAATGATATATTGTATATAAATATATAATATATTATATAATATGGTAATAATTATAATTATTAGTATTAAGGAAAAAAATTTTAGGAATGTAAGAATTACATAAATTGTACCATTTACAATTGAGATATAGGGATTTAAGGTTGTCCCAGGTTGAGGTCTAGGTAGAAAGCCAGATTGAACATGGTAATTTAATGCTGGGGCCAGTGCTGTTCCAGCATGTGACTTGGACATACAATGACACAGAATTGTGCAGGAGACTGCTGGAGGGTGCCTAAGCATAAAAGACAACCTGCGTTGAGAAGGAACGGCGGAAGAAGAGGCCCCGGTGCTGAGCGGCTGTCAGTCAGAGGGGCAGCACTGGTAAGTGGACTACTGACCTAAAGTTGTGGTCCAGGGGGATCAGGCTGTGGAGAGACCGGCACAATGTACTCTAGTCAATTCCAGTCAGTAACAGGGACCCACTAAAGCCGAAAGTGGCTTCAGGAACAGTAAGCCACTGTTAGAGGGGCCGGCCTGGCGTGGAGCTCAGTCCCCCTGTGGCTGCCAAGGGCGGTGCCAGTTAATGAGGGAACATAAAGTGCAGCCCGGAAGGGCATCCTCTGGCTTGGATGACTGAAGGTACCACAGACAGACGTGGGGACAGGTTCCTGGGGACAGGCCCTGGGTTCAGGTGCAGCAGGACTGAGAGCACGCCAGGTCCTACCCATGGAGCTCCAATCTACCATTGTTCTAAAGATGCAGAGCCAGACCCTGGATCCCAGAACCAATGAGAAGATGCTCAGCTGCTGCTCCATGCATACCGCGAGAGCTAGATCACACGCTCTGGAATGACAGTAGCAGGATGGCACACCGTGACACACGGATCTGACATAAGACAGAGTCCTAGTGCATTACATGGAACAGCTGTAACAGCTGGGCTACGTGTCAGAGACCGAGATGGAAGCTCAGCTCAAACCACAGTGTTCCATGGCCCGGGTCAGTGCTCACCTCTGACCCACGCTCCCGGAAGGAACAAAGTTAGAACCCAAGAAGAAACAGGCGCCAACTCTGACCTACCATCCGGGGGAAAGGCACATGGATCAGCCGTAACTCGTGGCAGCATTCAGGGTGGTGAACACTGCTCCTTCCATGTGGCTTCCAGGAGCTGTTCCGTGGGTGGCTACTCCTTACCCAATACCACCTCAGCGCACGGCTCAGTGCTCCGACCGCCTCAGCCCAGGACTTGGAACTTAAACTTCTCCCAACTTGTCCCTTCCTCATCCTGTCTCCTCCTCTGAGGTATCTTCTACATACTGATGACTCGGCCCACGTCTCTCTCCTTTACGCAGACGGTGCCTGTCTGCTCCAGTTCAGTGTCTAAGTAGCATTCCAATGTAAACATGTCTAACCAAAGTGCCACACGGCTGCCGTAGCACAGCTCCACCCACTCGCCTAGAGGTAGCACCCTCCTGTCAATCATCCCAGCTCTCTTACACCCACACCCACTCCAGAAATTCCTGTAGGCTCCACCTGTGGAACAGTCACCTCTCAGTATTACTACCTAGTCTGTGTGACACATGTTCTCAGGAAAACGCCCCCTGGATGGGTCTCTGCTCCTGCCCTTCCCCCTGCGGCGTGTCCCACCCCCTTCTTTTTTTGTTCAGTGCTGAGGATTAAACCCAGGGCTTTACGCATGCTGGTTATCCATTTACCCTAGAGCCACACAGACTGACTAGCCCCGCCTGCAATTCATTCTTGTTCTGGTTGTTTTGTTTTGTTTTGTTTTGTTTTGTTTTGTTTTGTTTTGTTTTGTTACAGGGTCTCACACTACATCTCAGGCTGGCCTGGAATCTCAACAAACTACCATCTCAGCCTCCAGAGTGCTAAAACTACAGGTGTGAGCCACCACACCCTGTATGTCACCAATTTTCCAAAGTGAACTCCTGGTGACATCTAAGACCTCTCATTTGCTTCATGGCCAACTCCCCATCTCCTTCAAGTCTTTGCGGGCAGCTCCACCAGGTATGCAGTTTAAAATCACAAGCAGTAACCACCCCCATCTGGCTGATGCCTCTTACTCCAGCTTCTAACATATTATATCATTTACCCTGTGGTTCTTAACTCTACCTTGTCTCCTCCTGAAGAGGAGGTAAATTCCAGAAGGACATGCATTCTTACACATTTTATTCCCTGTTGCATCCCCAGTGTCTCTAATACAATCACAGCACATGCTGAATCCAGGAAGGAAGGAAGGAAGGAAGGAAGGAAGGAAGGAAGGAAGGAAGGAAGGAAGGAAGGAAGGAAGGATCAAAAGAAAAAAGGGGGGGTGTAAGAATCCTTAGATAATCCCAGAATGGTGAAAGATCTGACCTTCCTGACATTTCTAGTCTATTCAGATGTGGAAGACAACATCAGCACCCAGGATGTGTTGAGCGCGGGCGCCAGCAGCCTACAGGTCAGGCAAAGAGGGTAGAAAGACGACGGGCGAGGCTGGACTCTACACATCACTCTACATGAAGGAGGAGGGAGTGAGCAGAGAAAAGAAGGCACTCAAGTCCAAGAAGGGACGGCTGAGGACTAAAGAGGATGTGGCTGCTTATCACGGAAGCCATGTGAATTTGAAATCTAGAGAGTGAGAGCTGTGTAGGTCCAGAAGAGAATCAAGACTGGAGCTGTGCCCTGGTTTGGGAAGAGGTAGGCAGGGGTGGGGGGGGGTGGGCACCAGAATTTGGAGGGGGAAGCAAAGGCCAAATTCATCAGCAAGGGGAACGAGGAGACAATGAGGTGTGATTCTTCCACAAAAAAGCCAGGAGAGATTTCTGCGCTGAGGGTGGGTGAGCCAAAGCAGAGCACAGGCTACGCTGCTGCCCGCACCGAGGGAGACCTGATGGGGCAGGGGCTGCCAGAGGAGCCAGGCCATTGCTCCTGCTGAGTGGCAGCCGCGTCCCAGTCCTGAAACTAGACAGCACAACAGAGGTCTAGGAGGTCAGAACCAGAGGTTACATCTGGGCTGGTCGCCACGCTGAGACCAGGCTGCCTCGCGGTGGCAGGAGTGCAGAGGACTGTCGGGAAGGAGTCACTCAGCGGCCCACAATCCCCTGCATCACACTGCTCCAGATGGACAGGTCTTCTGGATGTCTGCACTGTCCTCCGAACACAAGGCTTGCTTCTGAGTCCCAGTGAGCGGTAGACTTCCGTCCATAACCTCCCGGGGGCAAGCACAGCCCCGTGGGTGCCCAGAGCTCATCCTTACCATCTGCTCTGAGACGGACAAGTCTTTAGAGGACTCTCACGTCACCAGCAAGCGTAAGTTCCGTCGTCTCCTGTCCCCCTCTGCTGTTGGCTTGTCCGTGGCTCCCTCCACCCTTATGGAAAGCCAGTTCCCACGGCACACAAATAATCCAGTGTCTTCTTGCCCTGCCAAGGCTGAGCTGCCACAAAGCTAGGAGCCTGGATTTAAACACCAGATGTAGATCACCAGCTGGTTGGCTTTTGGTTTCTTTGAGTCACACCCTCTCTGAGTTTGAGTTTTTCTCTGTAAGATAAAGACAGTGCCCACACAACAGTGTCTGTCAGAACGACCGTAAAGAACTTGGTGTGGTGACAGGCAGAGTGGAGGTGGCACCCAGGGAACACAGAAGAGTAGAGAGCAGATGCTTCAGAGCCCAGAGGTCCTACACTGATAGATGTGGTACTACGTGGAGCCCTTGGTCATAGCGTAATATCAAGATGAGGGGTTCTCTTGGCACAAATCACCTCCTCTCAGTACCTCCTGCCCATAAACAAACGGAGAGGGGGGTGGCTGGGACAACACGGTGATCAGGGGCATTGGCTGTGGAATCAGATACCAGTTCTATCGTCAATCCTTCTTGCCAGCCACGAGAGCTTAGACAAGCTACTTAACCATTCCTGGGCTCAGGCCTCACCCGGCTTTGCCTCTATGACCCCAGAAAGTAAGGCTGCTGTAAATTTGAACGAGTTCTCTCCTTTCTTTGAAGCGGTAAAATCACTGCCGTTCTGGACCATGACGCGTGGCAGCTCACTGCTTGGTGTGTGGCTAATGTCACCAGAGTTCTCCATCCTGGCTCCACCCCCACTGCTGGGAACAGACTCAAGGCCCTCTGTGGGAGTGCAGCAGGACCTCTTGGGTTGCCATGGAGATGGTGATCTGATCATCCACCTCCAGGATTCCTCTGGAAAGGAAGGCAGAGACCGTGGCCGACTGGAAAAGGCCAGGGCTCCCAAGTCTGAGACATAAAAAATAAAACCCAAAACCTCACACCTTGATCTGAGGAAGGAAATGGGCCAACTAGATCAGGGTAGAAAGGGACCATCTCTACCAGCTTCCAGGCTCTGAGGATGGACAGAAATGCTGACTGGAATCTGCATCGTTTCCAGTGTACACAGTAACCCTACAGCGAGGAGCTCGTTTCCTCCTTGAAAGTTAGGCAGGCTGTCAAGGGTACTACTACTCCCTGCACTATCTACCCCTTTATACATAAATGGGGCATAAACTGAGGCCCAAAGAAACTCCATCTGTCAACCAAGGCCATCGGGTAATAAAACAACTGAGCCCAACTTAAAGCCTGCTCTTTGAACCAAGCCTGATTTCTTTTTATGCTCTGATATAATTTCCTCCTTAGGTAAACTAAAAGTCCTAAATTCTCTGAAATATACCTGTATCTCTGTGTGTGCACACACAGGCAGGTACCCAAGCATGTGGACCTCTGCTCTTCTCCACCTTATTCCCTTGACACAGGGTCTCTCACTGAAGCCGGAGCTAACCATGTTTCTGCTAGATGGTCCACCGAGCCCTTGAGACTCTCCGGTCTCTAATCCCCACCCCCATGGCTGCCAGGCTGGGGTACAGGTGTGCAGCGACTCCTGGCATCTCACAGGGGTGCTAGGGATCAAACTCAGATCCTCATGCTTGTGCAGCAAGTACTCCTACCCCACTGGGCCATCTCAGTTCCTATATCCCTTCTGTGGAGGCAGGGTCTCATTAGATAAACTGGCCTTGACTTTACGATCATCTGCTTCTGCCTGCTAAGTGCTGGGGTTACGGGCATGCACCATCACATCTGACCAAGACAAAAGAAAACAACCACCCCACTTACTCTGTAGGAGAGGCAGTTACATGGGCACTGAACACTGTAAGATAGACACTACCAAACAAACATATCTCCTTCCTTCCATAATGGAGGGGAAACTTACTGTATGTGTGAATAATCTGGCCAGTCAAACACCTCCCAAGATATCACATGCCAGATGGACGGGTAGGAGTTGACCTCCAGCTCCATTACGGGAGCCTATCACTTGGTTAATGAGACTGAGGCCAAGCCAGGGTTTTGGAAGATCAGGTTCTAGCTCGATATGTTTTCTGCAAGTTGTTCCTTCTCTTGGCACCTCCACGTCTTCATCTGTAACTGGGATGTTTATTATATCCTGAAGAGCAATGAGAGACACGCTAAAAGGAGGACATTACACAGACAATAAAGCATTTGGTCAACAAGACCCAAGTAACAACAATACAGTCTGTCTGTACAGTGTTGTTTGGTTCCATCGGCAGGTTCTGATTGGCATGCTCTGGTTTGTCCACTAGGTGGCAGGAGACTAGAGGGCATGGACGGCTTTGGTCTGTAAGCTTTACTCCAGCCCTGAGAACAGGATCCACAGAACACAAGTACAGAAAACTGCCCGCCAGCTGACACCGGTCCCTAGAAAGCTAAGTTTTCCTCAGAACAACCGGTTTGATTATTTAAGGTGCCGGGGCCAGGAGGTAGCTCTGACCAATCTTCAGGAATTCTAACCCTTGTCAGAGCTGACATCCCTTTGGACCATCTCAGGGTTGGTAACAAGTAAGGAAACTGGACTGGTTTCATTTAAAGTCCTTTTCTGTCTTTCCTTGTCCCCAGTAGGAAATGTTCAGCCACAAAGCCACAAAAGGGGGAGCAGCCACGAGGCCTGACAGGGATGACCACCATGATAACAAATCTTCAAATCCAAAGGCTATTATCACCTGCCTGCAATGGCCTCCTCAGAGCCCTCTCTCATAAATGCCTTTATAAGTCCTTAGGGTATTGATGAACAATTAAATGATTCTCAATCCAGTGCTGAGGAACAGTAAGGGGCAGCTCAAAGAAAAGGAATGTGGGCTTAGTAGTCATGAGAGATCAAGAGTGATGCTGTGGGTTGGAAGCCACTAGGACCAGAGTCCCCAAGGGCATATGGCTCCACACTTCCACACTTTCCTCGGACAGAAGTGGACAAAGGCACTCCCAACTTGTATACACACTCCTGCCCACCTCACACCACACAGGCACTTCCACTCAGTGTGTCCGGGAGACCTCGCTCTATCTAGGCCACTCCGTCCCAGCTGCTGGCTCTCCATCCAGCCCCAGACCTTAAAAGGATCCCACCGCTGAGGCTGAGGATGTGGCTCAGCGGCAGAGCATACGCCTAGGATACACGGACACCTGGATTCAGTCACCAGCACTTCAGAAAGCTTTCTTTCACTGAGTAGAACTAAAAGAGGTTCCTCGAATTTCACCCCGTGCCCTCCCTCGGCTCCAGAACGGCAGTGATTTTACTGCTTCAAAGAAATGAGAGAACTCATTCAAATTTACAGCAGCCTTACTTTCTGGGGTCATAGAGGCAAAGCCAGGCGAGGCCTGAGCCCAGGAGAAGCCAAGCCCATCTCCTTGTGCACAGGTGGGCACACATGGGTTCCCCACCCGCTTCCTGTGGCCCTGCCCACCTCTAACATCTACTACTCTGAGCACACGCCAGCAAGTGTCGCCATCACCTTGAGGCAGGTGGCCTTGGTTGCAGCTGTGGCCTGGAGCTGTGGCTTCCTCAACAGTGTAATGGAATGATAATCTCATTCTAAGTATTCCATGAGACAATGACAGTAAGAAAGCTCAGCCCAGTGACACACACTCACATACACAAGCTTGAGAGCCTTCTTCTGACCAGCATTCAACAATATCCCATTCTCCTCTCCTTCTAGATCCACCAAGACTACCCTATCCAGCTGTTATGCATTTGGACAAGGCCTTGTGAGCAGTTTTGGCCACCAACATTTAAGTGGACATTAGACTGAGGCTGAGAGAAACCTTGTACAATCGTTCTTCCTCATCCACTGAGGCTGTGGGCTTTGGAGGCCATAGCTCCAGTCAGCAAAGCCTCCATCCAGCAAGATCCCCAACTAACCTGTTTACCTGCAATGGACCGGTAAGCAAGAGGCAGCCTTGCCTGTGTTAAGTCAGGGCTTCAAGGGTTAGCTTGATCCTATAACATAACCCAGGACACTGACAGAGGAATCCAACTCTTCCATGGGATCATCTGGCCAAGCCCAGGCTCACAGGTGCCACGCCCACACTTTCCTTTTTCCTATGCCAGCTCATGGTAGACTACAGACATTCTCCTGCTGAGAAAACAAGGAACTCAACACTCTGTTCTGGGAATCTGGAATGTCCTTCAGAAGATGCTGGTTCCAGGAGTCCTCAAATCTTGAGTTTGCTTTGTTTTGTTTTGATGGATTTATATAGATCAGGCTATCCAGAAGCTATGTAGCCTTGACTGGCCTTGAACTCTCTGATCCTCGTGACTCAACCTGCCTGGGATGGCATTTAAGTACTCACTACCACACTGGGCTTATGATAGCTTAGTAGAAGCTGATGCCACAGAGTCAGGCTCCCCACGTGGCTATGACACTCTTGCTCTCTGCCATTACCCACAAAGCCAGGTCCACAGACCCAGCCCAGATTAAGATGCAAGGATAGCCCACATGAAGGGAGCCCAAAAGTAGGTTCACAAGACCCAAAAGGTGGGAGCAGCACAAGGTCCCCAGGAGTGAAAGAATAAACAAACGTGGCACCCATAAGCAATGGAGTATCTTCCACATCAAGATGCAAAGAAATTCAGGCCCATGTTATAGTCCTAATGAACCCTGGGGATATTATGCTATATGAAATGAGCTGGTCACACACACACATACACACACACACACACACACACACACACACAATCAAAATAAGTGTGGCATGGCACCCCATTGTGGAAATGCAAAGTAAAAACAGGAGTTGCTGGTGCTGGGAGAAGAGTGGGGTGTTGCTGATTAATGGGGGCAATGTCACTCTGCAGAATGAGAAGAGTCTGGGATGGTGGTCATAAAGTCATATGAATGCATTTAAGCTCATTGAACTGTGCACTTTAAATGATGGAAAATTTAAAAGGCATATGCATGTATATCATACTACCTAAGAAGTAAAGTACTTTTTTTTTTTTTTTTTTAAAGCACAGGGTCTCACTATGTAACTCTGGCTGGCTTGGAACTCCCAGGGTTCCTCCTGCCTCTCAAATGATGGGATTAAAGGTATGTACTACCATGCCTGAATAAAATATATTTATTTTACAAAAGAAGACAGAGAGGGATCAATACCAGGGATAAGAACCCTTACAAGGGAAGAGAGAGAGAAGGCTCAGTGGTTAAGAACATTTGCTGCTCTTGCAGAGGACCCAAGTTCAATTCCAGTACCCACACCAGGGCTCATAAACCTCTATAACTCCACTTCCAGGGACTATGCAATGCTTTCTTTTGGCCTTTACAGGCACTGCATGCACATGCTGCACTTAACATAAAGATAAAATAGTATAACATGAAATAAAAAAAAATTCTTTAAAAATATGCACCAGGGCAAGGTGGCTGATACAGACTCTTAAGTTGCAAAGGCAGGTTTCATTAGCTGAGTGCATCCTGCTGTGTGCCAACATCCTGGCACAAGACATCCTGGCTCAGCTCTAAGCTGGGCTGCCAGGCATCTGTGAGCTCTAATTCCAGTGCTCCCTCTCCCTTCGGGCCCCACCTAGGCTCCCACGCCACAGCCCAGTCCATCTCCATGGCAGGTTGATGCCAGTGGGCAGTGACTCTGGGAAGATGCTGAATGATCCAGGGGTCAAGGCAGGGAAGAGGACTTCCCCATGGCATCACGTGCCCTGGCGCTGAGCCTCACCTCTCTTACACCACCTAGGTTCCCCACTCAGTCTGGAGAGCCTTATCCTGCCACCTGGCAGTAAGATATCGCAGCCTCATCGCCAGAGATCGTGATAGTCCTCCCTCAGGAACCAACCACAAGGCCAGACATGATGTGGAGTCAGATGTCTCTGCTTGGCTGTCACAGCAAGGATAGCTGCAAAGAGCAGGCCAGATACAAGAGGCCAAGACGCAAGGGACACCAGGCCTCCAGGCTAGGTTGTAGGGTCAGCCAGCTCTGCTCCAAACAGAGCTAGAACTGTCCCCCCTCCATGCCTGGATGTGAAATGGCAGACACTGTTTGGCCTGTCTAATAATGAAAATTCACATGTGGGGCAGATGGGCAGGTAAATGACACATCCCAGCCTCTCAGGGAAAAAAGGAACGTGGGGTTCTGAATGGAATGCCAGAGGAGGCCTACAGTGCCCAGGTGTTTCTCTAGGAGTCGCAAGAGGACATGGTAGTATACACACTTCCGGGTTATCTGAATTCACTATTAACTGTGTGACTTTGGGCAAACTGCTTAACTCCTCTGTGTCTATAAAATGAGGCTAGAGCCGCACTCAGCCTCTCATAGAGTTATTGTGGCCGCTGAATGAGTTAGTTTAGGTAAAGCCTGGCATGTAACAAGTGATGGTGCTGGCTGTTATTATCATCACTGAAGTTACTGTTGTTCTTATTTCTTACTGTCTTGGCCTTGGGAAAGAGCCTAAGAAGGCCAGCTGCACGCTGTGTGGGTAGCACACATGCTGCCAAGTGTAACAGAGGCCCAACAGGACAGACCGCACACATGGAAGCTGTGCTCCCCAACTCAGTGGCTGCCACTCAGTCTCAGCCCCGGATCTGGACTCCTTCCTGGGAGCCCAGGGCCCTTCCACAGAGTAGGACAAGCTGTCTAGGCATGTGGTCCATGCAAGCCCACGCCCACCAGGAAACAACCACTCAAGGAGGGAGAAGAGGAGGGGTGGGAAGTGCCCAGACAGCGGCTTCCTTAACCCCGCACTCCCGCACAAGCACAAAGTACAGCCACCAACAGGCACAGCTCACAGCACTGTCCCCGGCTGTCCCTCCAGCACTGGAGTGATCACAAGTGCACTTGTGTGCTCCTCCTTCCTCTGCCACTCCTGGGCTGGGGGAGGTCACATGAGCTGACTCACGATCATCCTTCTGGAAGGTAAGAGTCAGAGAACATTTGGTAAGAACTCAAGCTCTGGAACCAGACTGCCTGGCTTGAATCCCAACCTCCACCTCCGATCAGCTGTGTGACCTTGGCAAGTCACCATAACATCTCTGTGCCTCTATTTTGCCTTCAAAATGGGATAATAGCAGTCAAATGCAAAGGGTTTCGGTGAGGAGGGATGAGTCAGTTCATTCTGCGTGAATTTCAGCTGACTGAAAGCTCCGTTAGGCAGACCCGGATTCTGAGCTTTCACCAGGCCCAGGCCCTTCAGATCCAGACATCTTATTCACCCCTAATCACTTCTGGGAATGTACTGGACAACTGGTCCTTATCTGCAAGGGACCTGAGGGCCTGCGAATATCCCAAGCTTGGCCAATATCCCAAGCATATGTTTTGTTAATGTTCCACCCTGACAGGGTCTCCTCTGCCTCCAGGTTGCACCATGGTGGGCCACAACATCGCCACGCCTGTCCAGAGATCACAGCAGCCGCAGTGTGTCACACCCCACACAGCCCTGAGGATACTTCCTGCAAAGACTTCCCGCTTAAGGATGATTGTGTGTTTCTTGCCTGGCCATTCTAAGGGTGTGTGACTTGGAGAGGTCTCTAGAATCCAGAAAAGCACAAGACAGAGAACCAGAGTTGTGGGGTAGCCCGCTGAGCAAGGTGTTAAGCTCTTACGCTCTTTGTCACTTTGCTATGTGGGGCTAGCATTTCCTTACCAGAGCGGAGCATAGGCTATGTCAGAAGGATGAGGCGGCTCTACTGTATGCTGACACCTGACAGGTTCTCAGTGTGTTAGAACAGAATTTTGTCTCCTTTCCCACTGATGACAAAGATGAGAGACAGATCTGACTGCTTGCCCAAGTCTTTTATATTCAGCCAGATGATGTGTTCTGTTAGGGGGAAGGGGGGGGGACCTGCAGAAGGCAGCCCAAGCAGGTTTATTATCTCAGATTTGGAGCTCTGGGAGACGGGAGGACAGCCTGACTTTTCTCTGTCTCCAAATTCTAGCTTACTTAGTCAAATTTCAGTCTCACCCCAACCCCAAAACCAGGCAGAGGAGCCATGGAGGGGCCACAAGTCCTTTGGTTAAACACACCTGATGCCCACCAGCTTTTGGCCCAGGCCCCTCCTGCCTGTTGAAGCAGATGACACCTCCACGGAGCGGTGGGAACGTAGGCCCACCAGAACTGGGTGCCTATCACACTGCAACACCACAAGGTGAGGAAAAACACACCCTCCACTACCTCATCCTTCCCTCTGGTTTGAAGCCCGGTAGTCACCATAGCAACAGGCTCCCGCTCCAGCCTGCCAGGCCAGGCTGATGCAATTCTCAGGCAGTGAGCGGCTCAGACTCACTCACACAGCTCTGTTCGCACTGGGGGGTGTGCAGGGGGGTGGGGTGGGAGAACAAATGAGGAAGGAGGAGAGAGGTGTGCACCCTACAGGCACGCTGCTCCCCCTCTGCCATTCGAGAGCTGAATCCAAAGGACCAAGACCATGAAGTGAGCTAAGGCTTCTCTTCCCACATCCCTAACAAACATAGTGTCACTGCAGTGGATGCCACCTGTGGAAGATCAGGAAAGTCACACTGTGCCATGGTACACTCTACTCTCAGAAGACTCCTTTCTCACCTGCTGCCCACCCCTTCTCTGAACCCACAGGCAGCCCGACTCTTCAGAAGTCAACAGGTGCAGGGCTGGGGGTGTGGCTCAGGACTCCACTGTGTTCTGTCTCCAAGACAGCCAAACAAACTAACAAAAACAAAACAAAAAAATAGACAAACATTGGAAACGGACACATACAGCTTCCTACACTCTATCAGCTGCCCGCTACCTGTAATCTCAGCGCTCTCCTGCAAGCTAATACATTCCCATGATACCTCCAAACTTCCAGCACCATTCTGAGGAACTCCCGGCTTCCCCGGGCGTTCCATCCGCTCTGCAACTGGGACATACCTGCCAAGACCCACCCAACCCATTACCTCACCAATGCCACCAACTTCAGGAAAGAACAACTTGGAAACCTAAAGGGTCAAGTCACCCAGGCCTCACCACCCCCAAAGGCCACAGGCAAAGAGCCCATACTTTCGGGAGAGCTGGCAAGGCTAGCATCCCCCAGCCTCCGCGTGCCTACCCATGGATGCAGGATTCGCCCTCCCTCGCAGGTCAGTGTCAGTGCAAATGCCTGTGGTGTCAGGAATGCCTCCCTCCAGCCGGCTGGCTCTCTTTCCCACCTGGTCCTTGGAGCTCTCCTACCTGGGGCATTCAGGGCACCCACCCAATCAGTAGCTGGAATTCACACAAACAGGCCCTGCTCTGGGACCTGCACCCTGGCAGAGGCCTGCGCTGGGGCGCCTCACTGCAACCTCCCTGGCCGCTCTGACAGATGCGGGAAATGATTAGCTCTGAGAGCCTCTTGGGAGAAGCCTTCACCATGGGATGCCCAGTAACTCGTCCTGCGTCCTGCGGGAGCTTCCAAGACTGCAGAGAGGTGGAAAACTGCCGGCAGTGGCTTCAATAAACATCTTCAGGGCAGATCTGAAGAGTCCAGAAATAATCCTGTAGAGCTATGGTCAAGGACTTTTTTTTTTCTTTTCAGTCTTGTCTGTAGCCTAACTGGCCTCAAATCTAACCTCCTCTGCCTTAGTCTCCCAAAGGGGGCACTACAGGTAGCCAATTGATTTTTTTTTGTTTTGTTTTGTTTTCTGGTACTGGGATTAAACCCAGGACATTGTACATTTGAGGAAAGCACTGCCTCCCATCAATTGAACCCTGACAAGGGTGCCAAAGCCACTCCATAGGGAAAGAACAGACCTCAGCAAACAGTACTCACACAACTAGATCACCAAAGGCAAAACAGTGAAGCGGAACTCATTTAGGAACTTGACTCAGGGGCCATCAATCAAGGTGGCTCAGGCAGGAAAGGAACTTGCCATGTAAGCCTGAAGACACAAGTTCAACCCCTGGGACTCAGGAAAGACTGGAAGGAGAGAACCCCAAAGTTGTCCTCTGATTTCCGTGCAAAGCACACGTGCATGCACACACACACAATAATAATAATCATTTTTAAAATTTGACTCGAGGCTGGAGAGGTAGCTCATTGGTAGAGCATACCAAAAGCTCTTGCTTGACTGTGCATGGTGGCACATGCCATTAACCCTAGCTCTCAGGGGAAGTAGAGGCAAACAGCTACCTGTGAATTCAAGGCCAGCCCAGTCTATACAGTGAGCTCCAGACCAGCCAGGGTAGGGTAAAATGGCTCAATCCTACCTGTAATCCTACCATTTAATAGGTTCAGGCAGGAATTCGAGGCTAGCCTGTACCACATCATAAGAACCTGTCTCTACAAAACAAAACAGAAACACTTAATATTAAAGATGAATTAACTCAGGAGGCAGAGGCAGGGGGATCTCTGTGAGTTTGAGGCTAGTATGGTCTCCAGAGCAAGTTCCAGGACAGCCAAGTTTACACAAAGAAACCTTGTTTTGAAAAACTGGAAACAAAACAAACAGAGGAGGAGGAGGAGGAGGAGGAGGAGGAGGAGAAAATTAAAGGGGCCTGGGGAGATGGCTCAGCACCTAAGACACCAGTTACCCTTCCAGAGAACTTGAGTGGGATTCCTAGCACCCACAAAGTGACTCACAACCACCTGCAACTCCAGTTCCAGGGATCTGATGCCCTTTTCTGGCCTTTAGGCATGTGTGTGGTACACAGACATACATGCAAAAAACAAAAACAAACAAACAAAAATACAAACATGAACAGTCACACACATCAGTGCAGGAATTAACGACCTACAAGTAAAAGCTGCAGCTATGAAATACTTAGAAGAAAATCCAGCAGTGGCTCTTTGAGACCTTGGATTGGAAAAAGGATTCCTAAATAACAATATCAGAAGTGTGGTTGTTTGATGAGAATGGTCCCCACAGGCTAAAATATTTGAACGTTTAGTTCCTAGTTGGTGGACAATTTAGGAAGGATTAGAAGGTGTGGTCTTGCTGGAAGACATATGTCACTGGGGATGGACTCTGAGGTTTTAAAAGCCCAACCGATTTCCAGTTCTTGCTCGCTCACTCGCTTTCTCACAGTTGAGTGTGAATATGTGCGCTCTCAGCGATGGCCCCTGCCCGCCCGCTGCCCGCCCGCTGCCCGCCTGCCGCCCGCCTACATGGCTCCAGTGCTCTGAAGCTGTACGCAAGCTTCCAACTGAGTGCTTTAGTTTATAAGTTGCCTTGGTCATGATGTTTCTTCACAGCAACAGAAAAGTAACTAAGACAAAAAGCAGTAAAAGAAAATATAGAACTGTACATCATCGAAATTAAATTTTCTTTTCTGTTTCTAAGGACACTATCAAGAAAGCGAAAACATCATACATGGAATGAAACTAACCTCAGGCAAGAAACTTGAATCTGGAATATCTAGAGAAATTTCGCAACTCAACAATGAAAGACACCTAACCCAAGTGAAAAAATGGGCAAACTCTCTAAG
Source organism: Apodemus agrarius (assembly GCA_964023405.1). Taxonomy (NCBI): domain Eukaryota; kingdom Metazoa; phylum Chordata; class Mammalia; order Rodentia; family Muridae; genus Apodemus; species Apodemus agrarius. Next base: position 62,496,677 of record OZ030015.1, read on the forward strand.
AAGTATTTCTCCAGAAAGAGGAAGGGCCCTTTGTTCCACCAACAGCTGTCCAGAGTGCACTGAGTGTGCGAGGGTTGTGCTAGGTGACAGACAACACTGGGAGGGGACGTCTCAATCCCTGTTCTCATGATGGACAGATACCAAATGCATTTATCCATTGCTCCGAACGGGCGGGGGCTCAGCTCAGTTAATCCTCAGTTCCCATGTGCCCCAGTTTGGGTTCTACTGCTGAGATAAACACCATGACCACAAGGATTTATTTGGCTTACACGTCCTGATCACAGCAGATCACGAAGAAAAAAAGTTGGGGCAGGAACTGATGGAGAATCGAGGGAGGGCAGGGGCCGTAGAGGAAAGCTGCTCGCTGGCTTGCTTCCAGATTCTCATGTTCAGCTTCCTCTCTTCTACCTCCCAGGACCACCAACCCAGGGGCTGCACCGCCAGCATTGGGTTGGGCTATCCCACAACTATCAACAATCAAAAAAATGCCAGACATGCTTACAAGCCAATACAATGGAGGCACTTCGTCAATTGAGGTCCCTTCCTTCCAGGTGCCTTCAGTTTGTGTCACGTTAACAAAACCTAAGCAGCAAGTGATGCTATTGATGAGGCAAAAGGGCAGCCGGGCGCTGGTGGCGCACGCCTTTAATCCCAGCACTTGGGAGGCAGAGGCAGGTGGATTTCTGAGTTCGAGGCCAGCCTGGTCTACAGAGTGAGTTCCAGGAAAGCCAGGGCTACACAGAGAAACCCTGTCTCAGAGGCAAAAAGGCACAGAGAAGGTGTGTAATAAGCCCAAGACCACAGAGCTATGAAGTTGTGTAGCCAAGACAGCCTGCTCCATGCTGTGTTCTGAACTATTACATGACCCTGAGCACGGCTATGGCTGTTCTTGGTTGTCAACTTGATCACATCTGGAAGTAACTAAAACCCAAATGGCTGTGCACACCTGTGAGTGATTTTTTTTTTTAACAAAATTATTTGAAGTAGAAAAATCCACTTCTAATCCAGATCTTTGAGGTGAGAAGATCCACCTTTAATCCAGGCCACTTGTTAGCCGGCAGCCTATATAAAGGACATGGAAAAGGAAAGCTCTCTCTTTGCCATCCTGCTCTTTCTTTTCCTAGCAAGTTCATTCCTTTGGTGCCATCACAATCCTACTTTTCCAGGATTCCAGCATGTACTGAAGACCAGGTGAGACATCCAGATTGAACAAACACTGGATTCTTGGACCTTCTGTTGGTAGACAGCCATTTTTGGATTAAGTAGACTACAACCTGTAAGTCATTCTAAAAAATCAGTCACACACACACTCTCCCCCCCCCTCCCTCGCTCCTGCCCCCCCCCACACACACAGAGAGAGAGAGAGACAGAGACAAAGAAAAGAAAATGAGTCTGTAAGTTCTTCTAGACACCCCAACTAATACAAGCATGCCACCATGCTAGGGATTGAGGAGCTGCTAGAAGGTGTGGTGGCTGAGTGGGCTTGACAGCCTTCAGGCAAACAAAATGGGAAGGTGACGTGGTGAGTCTGGGGGACACTAAGGTGTCAAGGTAAGGGTAGAGTGAGAGACTAGATGTGAGACAAGAGCATGAAGCTCAGAGGACTGCAGAATAGCTGGATTCCTCCCACAGAGCCACAGAGAGCTGTGGGAGGATTTGCTTTTATTTTATTTTATTTTATTTTATTTTATTTTATTTTATTTTATTTTATTTTATCTTATTTTTATCTTATTTTATCTTATTTTATCTTATTTTATCTTATTTTATTTTTCCTATGTTTTGAAACAGGGTCTCAGGCAGCTCAGACTAGCTTTGTAGCCAAGAAAGTCTATGAACTTCTGGTCTCCCTATCTCCACCCCCGAAGGCTATTACAGGCATGTTACTACTAAGCCTGGCTTTCCCAAAAGAGAGGAGGGTCTTAAAGGTTCTAAGCAAGAAGGAAAACCAAGAAGACCCCTGATTGAAGGAAGCGTAAGGACTAGGGGAGTTGCAAAGGGCGAGGAGGAGCAGCTGTGGCTAACTCCGGAGGCTGAGGGCAGACGATGGCCAATGTGCATGAACAGAATGTCTTCCCACCCCATCTCCGGTGTACCCAGAACAGAAAGGCCAGGGTACACTAGCCTAGAGTGGAAAAGTGCCCACCGTGGGACACAGAATGCCTGCCGAGTGGACAGGCATTGGGTTCAACTCCAGTTATGGGATCCTCGATGAACCTTGTGGAAATCTAAATGAAGACAGCTGTCACTTGCCCACACAGAAAGAAAGCTGTGTCTGAAGAGTCCAGCAGCAAAGAGCCCAGGCCTCTGCTCAAGGAGACGGCTCTGAGAACTGAACCTTTACTAAGGGAAGCAAAGTGGCCAGGTGGCTGCTTCCTGCACGACGGTCACAGGGGCCTATGGAAGAAGGGAAGCTTTTCTGTTCTTTGTTTTAAAGCCACCTCCCTTGCTGGTGGCTGGGTAACTTAGAGCCAGGATCCCACTGCAGCAGCCTGCCTCCAGAAGCTGCTCTTCTACCTACCTCCACCAGGTGGTCTGACATTCTGACCTTTGTCCAAGGAAGCCGTTGTGTCCAGAGATACCTAGCAAAGAGCTGGAGCCATTTCGTGTTTTGGCTAAGGCAAGAATAGGCACTATTACTGTCTCTATTTTATGAAGATGAAGAAACTGGGGTACAGAGTGACCAAGTATCTCCTTTAAGTCACACAGTTGCTAAGTAACTGGCCAAGTTAGGACCTCAGGCAGCCCCAGATGTGATGCTCCCTCTTATAACCTAAGCCAGTAATGTCAGTGCACATGCAGCTAAAATGTCTGGGGAGAGTAGAGTGAGTGAGTGAGTGAGTGAGTGAGTGAGTGAGTGAGTGAGTTTGTGTGTGTGTGTGTGTGTGTGTGTGTGTGTGTGTGTGTGTTGATCTCTTGGGCTATAACAACTACAGGGTCAAGACCACAGCTAGAACATACTCAGTAGGAACAGTGAGGAGCCAGTGAGGACAGATGGGAGGATGAGAACCTGCAGACATGTGGCCTCGCCTCAGTGGGTGTGCAGACAGACAGCTGGTGAGACCAGCAGGACCATGGACCGGGCTTACCTGCCAGGCAGGGACCCACAGAGCCATCAAGGCAGACACACGATACACAATGGGTACATCAACCCTCAGTTCATTCAAACAGCAGGTTGGCTCATTAGTGGAGTGTATAGTTGATCTGGTAGGCTGCTTTTTGGAATGGATTGCAAAGGAATTTCTTTTGCTATGGAGCTGCTGACAGGACCCAAAGCTTTACAAATAATTGGCAATCGTTTTACCACTGAACTACACACACACACACACACACACACACACACACACACATACGGTCAACCCTTTCAAAATAGTATCTTACCTGCTATGTATAGGTACTGTTTTGTAAAGCTTGCTCCATTCACATTCACGTTAAATATGCACACAATGTGGGAATATACACATAAGTGAGTGCTAATGGATTTTTGTCCCAAAATGTGGGAGTACCATTATTAGCACTAGACAAACTGCAGTTCATTCCCACTACAGAGTTCTAGGCAGCCTTAACAATGAATAATTTAGAGCTATAGGCAAGAACAAAGATGAACCTAAAAAAAATCTTAAATGGCAAAAAAAGCAAGTTACAGAAAGATACAATAAATTATATAAATTACAAATAAAACTTCATATACTATTTAGGAATGTATAGCTGGGCATGGTGGTGAATGCCTTCACTGCTAGCATTCAGGAAGTAGAGACAGGTGGAGCTCTGTGAGTTCAAAGCCAACCTGGACTACATGCAAATTTCAAGATGGCCAGGGGTACATAGTGGGACCTTGTTTTATATATGTATATATGTATGTATGTATGCATAGATGTATATATGTATATGTGTATATATGTGTGTGACATTATATAACATACTATAATAATATGTATTATATATGATAACCTTTATATCCATAACATGTAGTAAAATAAAGGTGAGAATGGCAAACACAAAATTCAAGACAGCAACTCCCTCAACTGCAGTGTGTGCTGGGGCAACACTATGGGAAAAAAGATGCTGGAGTCCTGGTCCTGGCACCTGGACGTCAGAATGTGACCTGATTTGCAAACAGGCTACCTATATTGGCAATGTGGTTGACATGAGGTCCTGGGGTCAGGCTTTAATTCAATGTGACTTGTATCTTCCTACAAAAAAGGAATCCTAATGTAGACAGGGAAAGCTGGGAGAAGGCAAAGACACTGGATCCTGGTGGTTTCTACACAGGGAATCGGCCAGAGGAAAGTAGCAGAAAGTCTCAACTCTCAGAAGGACCCAACCCTGCTGACACCTTATCTTGAGCTTCTGGCATTCAGAACTGAGAAAGGGCCTATTCCTGCTGTGTGAGCACCCAGCCTGGGGTGTTTTGTATTAGCAAATAAAAGCATCAAGGCACACAGCATTTTCTCCACTATAATGTTCTCTTGAAACGTAACAATACTCATCTTGTTAGTCCCTATTAATCCAAACCTGATCTTTCACATGTACTTTTACATATATGATGTATTTCACATATGAAATAGAAATGAAAACATGTAGGAGGTAGTCTAACTCTTGGCTTTTCAGGACCCCCTTAGGTTACACAGCCGGCAAGTGGCTGAGGTGAAATAAGAACCCAGGTTTCCGCCAGATGTGTTGGTGCATGCTTTAAATTAATCCCAGTACTCAGGAGGCAGAGGCAGGTGGATCTCTGTGAGTTCCAAGCCAGCTAACAGCACACATAATACCCTGTCTCAAAAAAAACAAAACAACAAAACAAACAACACCCACGTTTCATGCCTCCAATATCAGTGAGAGCCACTGCTGTAGCCTCAGGCCCAGAGCTCTGAAAAGACTCAGTTATGCTCAAAGTACAGGGAACCTGGGACTCAGACAATGAGCCAGGACTCTGAGCCTTCTGTGCCATAGACCAGGGGCAGTTTGTCAAGGGAAGCAAACTCTTCTCTGGGGTTGGGAATGTGTTAGTGAATAAAGTAAATAAGTATACAAAGGAAACTAGTTCTAATAAAATGCTACTCTAGTCATGGATAAGTTGGGAAGACTTAACTAGATAAGGCTTGTAGACCATAATCAAACAATAAAGCCATGACGACCTTTGCCATTAATATTAGGAGTATTCAAGGCATGGCTGTGAATGCGCATAATGCTAACACTCGGATGACTGATGCAGAAGGGTCTTGAGTTCGAGGCCAGCCTAGATACAGAGCGAAATCCTATCTCAAATTTAAGAAGGGGAAAATAGCTGGGCGCACGCCTTTAATCCCAGTACTTGGGAGGCAGAGACAGGTGGATTTGAGTTCGAGGTCAGCCTGGTCTACTGAGTGAGTTCCAGGACAGCCAGGGCTACACAGAGAAACCCTGTCTCAAAAAAAAAAAAAATCCTTCTGTATCCTTGGTCCAAGGTTAGACCTTGGACTTAATCAAGGATGGGGTGATGTGCATGAACTATAGGGTCCATGAATGAAGCCACTCCTGTGAAAGGGGTGTGGTCCTGGAGGCTTAGTCTCTTAGAGCTACAAGGACAGAGACCCACAACAAACCCTGCCTGAAGACAAAAGTGACCACCCAGGGGAGAATACAAGCATGGTCAAGAACAGAGCCCTTTGTACCTCTGGTCACATGTAAAAGGCAGAAAATGACTTAGCAGGTGCCTCCCATGGGCCTGGCACTTGCATGTGCTATACCTATGTCAACCTGTAGCTGTTCAGGTCAGGAAGCACTATAGCCCTAATTTACTGATGAAAACAGGCTTCACCAAACCAATATCCATACCCACATTTCTCTGGCTCCACGGAAAATACGGAGTCTGGAACCACCCACCTTCTCTCTCTCCCTCCCTCCCTCCCTCTCTCTAGAAATAATTCTTATGTCTCAGACTCTATCCTAGGAAGTACAGGTGTAACAGAACCAAACGGACAACATGTCCAGCCTTTGTCACCAAATCTACACAACCAGCACAGAACACCAACCAGACTGGTGTGTATGTGCCTGTGCGTGTGCATGTGTGTGCAGAGATGACTGGGACAACAGCTGCCCTGTGGAGCCCATGGCCCTGCTAATAAGTTATCATTCTCCATGGAGAAAGTGAAGGGCATAGAGAACCCACTCGGTAGTACCTGACACTTCAAAAGACTAAAACTTAACAAGGTTCGGACTTCAAGAAGGAAATCAGGTACACAGTGATCTCTGGATATGGTGGGGTAGAAAACAGCAGAGACTGAGTTAAAGACACTGTTGTTTTCTTTCCAGCCTCCAGGGGGTGCTGCTGCCGAGAAAAGAGGGCGGGAGGTGGCTGTGCCCTAGCCTTCTACAGATCTACACACGCCATTCCCCTCACAAAGCTCATCTGTCTAACATCTCACCTGCTTTCCAGAAAGCCCCAACAATCCAAACATTAAGGCTCTTTAATAACTGAGCTAAGGGCTCACTGTGTTCTACAACTAGCCTCTATCACCAGAGAGTACCGGACCAGCCCCTCCACCTCCCACCCCCTCCACCCCCGCCAGCCTCCAAAGGAGCCTTGTGAGGTACATTTCACCAGTGAGAGAAGGTCATTAAAAGACTTGCTGGGGCTGGCACACACCTTTAATCTCAGCACTCAGGACAGCAGAGGCAATCCAACTTCTGTGAGACAGACAGACAGACATCAGACAGACAGAGTGAATGGGGAAGAGGGTGAAAGAGAAAAGGAGAGGGAGGGAAAGCGGAAGGAGAAGAGATGAACAGGGGAGAGAGGAAGAAAGGGGGAGAGAGGGAGGGAGAGAAGGCACCGGCCTTACTTGCTTTGTGCTGCTACTTGGACATTAAGTGGGAGTGCAGGGATTTAAATCTAAGCTTCGCAGCTGTGGGATTTCTCGTTTCTCTACCTACAATCCTTTGGAGGCTATAAGCACCCGGGTAGAAATGATATGTTTAAGATTCATTGGAGCTGAGCACCCAGCCAACACTCATCACTAATACCCATAATCCCTTGCTCTGGAATAAAGCTGTGCAGTAACAGCAGTGTAGTCTTTATCTTGGCTGGTTTTCACACAGCTCCGGGCACGTGTGGGTGGGTACATGTGTCCTATATTGACCTGGGGATGGGAAGAAGTTCAGTGCGTTTACTCCAGACAAAGGCCTGCATCCTGTTCTCTTCCCACTTCCTCCCTGAGGCCTCCCAGGCCGCGGATCCACTGTATGTTCCAGCTCCTTCCTAGCAGCCCTGAGCTCACTGCGTCTCTCTGCAGCTCTGAAAGCCAGGCCCTGCCCTTACCCTACCCACACAGTGGGCACAGTACTTGTTTGAAGGCCCCATACTCCCAGTGCTCCCCGCTCGCTCTCAGGGATGGGGTGGTTGAGTTATCAGGTAAGGGCCTGGTCTCCTGAAGAGTGACTGAGGACTGACACCCCCACCCCACCCTTACACACTAATCTCCTAACAAACACTTACTGAGGAGTTCCTTGGGGACCAGGGCCAGGGCAGAGAGAACGTGAGGATGGCTGGGACTGGGGTAGAGGTGATCTAAGAGGCAGGGCCAGGGGCACCAGAGGTGCAGCCACCCCTGAGGACTCTGGATCCTCCCGTCTTCACTCCGCACACTTGCTTCATCTCTGGGGGAATGCCTGACCTGGACCTCCTCGTTCCACCCTTGCCTGCACAACTCATTTAATTTTTTAAATTTGTTTCCCTTCATTTGTTTTGTTTGAGACAGGATTTCTCTGGGTAGCCCTGCCTGACCTGGAACTCATTTTGCAGACCAGGCTGGCCTTGAACTCACAGAGATCCATCTGTCTCTTGTCTCTACCTCAAGTGCTGTGATTAAAGGTGTGCACCACCATGCCCAGCTACAACTCATTTTTCTTTAAAGATTTATTTATTTATTTTAGGTATGTGAGTACACTGTAGCTGTCTTCAGACACACCAGAAAAGAGCATCGAATCCCATGACAGATGGCTGTGAGTCACCATGTGGGTGCTGGGAATTGAACTTAGGACCTCTGGGAGAACAGCCAGCTGAGCCATCTCTCCAGCCCTACAACTCTTTTTTTTTTTTTTTTTTTTTTTTTTTTTTTTTTCAAGACAGGGTTTCTCTGTGTAGTCCTGGCTGTCCTGGAACTCACTCTGTAGCCCAGGCGGGCCTCAAACTCAGAAATCCGCCTGCCTCTGCTTCCCAAATGCTGGGATTACAGGCGTGCGCCACCACACCCGGCTCTACAACTCATTTCTTTTTTTTTTTTTTTTTTTTTTTTGGTTTTTTCGAGACAGGGTTTCTCTGTATAGCCCTGGCTGTCCTGGAACTCTCTGTAGACCAGGCTGGCCTCGAACTCAAAGATCCGCCTGCGTCTGCCTCCCAAGTGCTGGGATTAAAGGTGTGCACCACCACACCCGGCTCTACAACTCATTTCTTCTTTTTTTTTTTTTTTTTTTTTTTTTTTGAGACAGGGTTTCTCTGTGTAGCCCTGGCTGTCCTGGAACTCACTCTGTAGATCAGCCTGGCCTCGAACTCAGAAATCCGCCTGCCTCTGCCTCCCGAGTGCTGGGATTACAGGCATGCGCCACCACGCCCGGCCTACAACTCACTTCTTAAAGGGAAAAATTTTTGTCTTGGAGAATTACTGAGTCTCTCGAAGGAAGACATCACATAATGGCACAAGTCTGTGATATTGGTAGGTCTGAAATGGAGCTTCAGCTTCAGGACTGGCCAGCACAGATTTCACAGAGGTCAGCGGCTGGGGATTCTCGCTTCAGTGAGGCTCTCTGCTTACTGCACCTGGGATAGGCTAACACTCAGCAGGCGTCTCCATGACAGTCCCGGTGTTAGGCAAGAGAATGTAATCGCCCATGCCAGCAGCTCCTCAGGCCAGGCTATTCCTCTCCAGATAACGATCACAGCGCTCAGATCACCCAGGGAGTGAGTCACATCTCCTTCTGGGAGCAGGCTGTGCATCATCTGCTTTGGGAAGCCCACCCTGTAAGTTTCCATGCCCTTGACCTTGGAGAACAACCTAAGTCTTTGAACTCCTGCAGTTGAGCAAACAAGACAGAGCAATACAGCATCCTGGTTAAGAGCAAGAACACAGAACTGGGGATCTAGCTCAGCGGCAGCACCCCAGAGGCATTGTCCCTAGGTTCTATCCCCAGTACCACCCACCCAAACCAAACCAAAACAAAGCAAACTGAAGAGCAAGGGCGAGGGGTGCTTACCCACTGTGCCTCCTTCATGGTCTGTTGGGAATAAAGGCCTTCACACACATAAAGTCCTGGGAAACATGTGGGACTCACAGCAAGTGCTAAATTGCTCAGCAAATTTTACTGGCATCTTTCCATAAATCCCATCATTATTTTTGTGTCAATTCTCAAAAAAAAAAACAGTCTCAATATTTCTATGACAACTCTCAGAGTTTTATTAGCTTGGTCTCTGGACATAAGGACAGAATAACACACAGAAGAAGGATCCTCAAAAGTATTATAGATAACATTTAATCCAGTGGTAGGTACACCAGATTAAACACAATGTATGAGGGCACAGTAGTGCACACCTTTAATCTCAGCATTCAAGAGGCAGAGGCAGACAGAATGTTGAGTTTTTCGCCAACCAGATCTATACAGCAAGCTCCAGGTCAGCCAGAGCTACATAGTGAGACTGTGACTTAAAAAAATAATAATAAAAGAAAAGTGAGACACCCAGTTAAATGTGAATTTTGGATAAATAACAAATAGATTTTTAGTATATATGCACATACCAAATTTTGCATGGTACAGTATTCTTTAACTTGTTCATTATTTTCTTAACTTGCTTTCTATTGCTATGCTAAAACATTCTGAGCCAAGAGCAATTTGGGAAAGAAAGAGTTTATTTGGCTTCCACGTCAATGTCCACCACTGAGGAAAGTCAGGGCAGGAACTCAAGGCAGGATGCTGGGGGCAGGAGCACGGAGACAAATGACAGAGCATGGAGAAGTGCACTCACTGGCTTGCTCTCCATCACCTTCTCAGCCTGCATTGTATATGTGGCACTGCCAACAGAGAGCTGGGTTCTGCCGGGCGGTGGTGGCGCACGCCTTTAATCCCAGCACTTGGGAGGCAGAGGCAGGCAGATCTTTGAGTTCAAGGGCAGCCTGGTCTACAGAGTGAGTTCCAGGACAGCCAGGGCTATACAGAGAAACCCTGTCTCAAAAAACAACAACAAAAAAAAAAAAAAAAAGAGAGAGAGAGAGAGAGAGAGAGAGAGAGAGAGAGAGAGCTGGGTCCTTCCACATCAGATCGCCTAGAAGCCAATCTGATAGAAGTATGTCTCAATTCAGTTTCTTTCCTGGATGATTCCAATTTGAATCAAGTGGTAAACCAAGCAACGCATTTCTGATCTCAAATTCTAATTTAACTGAGCACCTAGGTAGTTTGCTTTTGTTTGTTTGATGCTTTTGGTTTGTTCTCTGGTTGCTGCTATTGGTACTGTTGTTTGGGTGAGTGGAGTCTCGTTATGTTGTCCAGGCTCAGGAGATCATCCTGCTTCAGCCTGCAGAATGGCTAGGACTATCACCAGATAGTAACATTCTGCAATGCTGAGGGTCCAACCCTGAACCTCGCATATGCAAAGAAAGTGCTCTACTGCTGAGCTACACACCTAGCCTTTGTTTTCTCCTCTACTCTCTTCTCCCTTCCTCAACCCCCAACATAGCAATAAATTGCCCACACTGGCTAAAGGCAAATAGGTGGTCCAGGCAGATCTCAAACCTAAAAGCATCTTATATTTTATTTGCTAAAAACTTCAACAACCCTTTCTTGGACTTGATAACATGTATATATATATATATTTCTTACCTCACCATTTTATAGATAAAGAAAGAATACTCAAAGGAATAAAGTGAAGAAATAGTCCCAACAGATCCCCAAGGCCCATGTGTGAATCAACAGCACCTGCCCTTTCCAGAGGAGGGGACAGGCTGAAGTGAATAAGTGTCCCCAGCCTGCTCCTCAATTCCTGTACAAAGAGCAGGAGCTACTGATCCCCCAACCAGACTATCAGAACTTCTTCAGCAGTAGAATAGCCAGGGTGGCACTCATGACTCTTCTGAAGCCATTCCTGCCTGAGACCAGGATCTGAACACAGAAAGCCCCAGAGGAATTCCTCCGGCAAGTCCTGAAACCATTCCATAGGAGACACAAAGTGCCAGCAAGAGCAGCTCCACTCTAGAGCCTGAAGGATCAGGCCAAGGCCAAGGCCCACGGTCTGCCTGGCTCTTACTCAGAAGGCCCCTCTGACTCAGCACTCCTACACGGAGGGCCAGGCACACACCTTCCCCAGGAGGCCCCACCTCTCCACCCCTGATCTCCAAGACTCTAAGACAGCATTTCACTTCAGTCATTCTCAGTTCTATTTTTACTCAAAGGTGTCAAGAAACAACAAATGCTCTAAGAAAGACAACCGAGTCACCTGATCTCACCTCTCCCCAAAAGCCCAGGGTCCATGAGTGACTCCTCTGTGAAGAGGGGCATGGAAGGACTCCAGAAACTTCTGGAGAGCTTCTCTCTAGGGTCAGGAATCTAGGTCTAGACCCCACTCCCAGTCAGTTGCAGCTCAGGTCACCTTCAGCCTCAACTTGGCCTGGCCCAGAAAGGCACAAATGCATGCCACAGGCAAAGAGCAGAATTTGCAAAATGCATGGTGGGTCTGAACTGTGAGGTAAGAGATTCCGAGTGTGGATAGAGCACCAGGAAAGGCTGTGCAAAGATGAGCAGGCATCTGCCTTTGTTCTTGATCTCAGCTGAAAGGCCAAGAAGCAATGGAGCTGGCGTCCTATGTCACTCTGAGGAGCTGAGATCATGTCCTTCAGGAACTGGGGAGCTGGGGGGTAAAGGGCAGTCAGCGGCTAAACGAGTGCTGGGTTGGGTTTTGGAATCATGTTCTTCTGCGGTGGACGTCGGAGGCATCCCGGAGGCTCTCTATAAATGTACAGCAGGAGGCTGAACCTGCAGGCGCAGAAGGAGACTGCTTCCTTGCACAGGACACTCAGCTGATTAACAGTGCTCACTGGTTGAGGACAACCCTGAGTTACAGTGAGGACAAAGAGGCTCGTGGACCCTGAGCTCTGCAATGTCTTCCCACCTGGCCTCTCCTCTCCTGGCACCCAGCTCTCCCCCCTCCTGGCACCCGGCTCTCCCTCTTCCTGGCACCCAGCTCTCCCCCCTCCTGGCATCCTTCTTGCTCACAATTCTCTTGGATGCTCGTGTGCTAGAAAAACAGGTTTTTTAAGGGGAAAACAGATCCACTGTCTCCAGCATGGGTCTCTGCTTTACTCTGCTCCCAACCAATCACAAAGCACCCCAAACCTGCTCAGCTCGGGGCACCCCTCCCAAGAATATGCCACCCCAAATTCTATCTTTGTTTGTTTGTTTTTTAACATTTCAAACTGCATTCATTTTATTTGTTGTGTGTGTGTGTGCACATGTGCAGACAGTGGTGCACCCTGTGTCAACCAGTGTGTGAAGGTCAGAGGGTAGCTTGCTGGGCTCACTTCTCTCCTACGTGGTGGGTTCTGGGGAATAAACTCAGACTGGCTCCTTTGGCACATTTTAAGCTAGTTATTCTAAGACAACTCAGATGAGGAAATAGCTCTGAAAAAATGTCATTTTAAAATAAATTTACATTTTCAAAGGAAATCTATGTTAGTAAAGTATCTGTGACAGGAAGAGGGCTAGTCCAGACCATTTTTATTACCTCGGATGTTCTAACACTGAGTTCACCTGAATTCACTAAACCAACCCTCCCTACCCCTGCTCCTGCTCTTTCCCACCCCCTAGCCTGTGCTGTCACCATCCCCAGAAGCCCCAGGTCTTTATTCCTTTGTGTAGCTCAGGAATCTGTACTAATACGGGAGTGGGGATGGGGGGGGTGACTTGAGCTCAAGATCCCTAAGGGATCTCAAAACCTCTGGATGCTGAAATCCTTTGTATAAAACAGCATAAGGGGTTTGTAGCTTGATCATACGGTGCTTGCTTAGTCTTCCCAAGGCGCTGGGTCTCACCCCAAATACTACAAAAAGCAAATAAGGCACAGGGGGGAGCTAGAGTTCCAGCTCAGCAGTCAGGCACATGACCTAGCCTGTGTCCTCTAGACTGTCATTACATTGCATAGAATAAAGGCAAGGCCCATTCTGCTGAATATCCTTTTGGTTTGAATCTATGGATGTAGAAGGCACAGATACAGAGGACCATCTGCACACGCTTCAGCCATCTGAGCCTTCTCTCGCATCTTCTGTGGGACTCACTGCATAGAAACTGAATTAAAGTCATTTTGCGCCTGTTCATCTGTCTCATGTCAAGCATTTGCAGCTCAGCCACGGCACCTAGCAAGGGTCGAGGAAGGGAAAAAGAGTTAAATAGCTAAGTGCCCCATCTCCAAATCTGACTGGGCAAATAGAGCTTTTTAACCACTGAATAAGCTTCTCCAGAAGGTCCCGCCTTTGGGAATCTACAGACTGAACACCCCCAGCTATCTAGGCAGTGGCCTAAGGAAGGTACGGTAGGGGAGGAGCAGATGGAGGACCTCCTCCACTTAAAAAGAACAGGAACAATTGGCCCTTTGGCAGGCAGGTGAAGTGTAAACGGGATATTGTTTGTGAAGTGCTGAGAACAGTGCCTAGCATCCTATGAATGCAGCCGCTGAGGATCGAGGATAGGCAAAGAAGAACTGGTAACTGGCATGAAACACACCTTCGCTGTGAGACAGTAGATAAGGAAGTGCTAAAGGATGTGGCTCAGCTAGCATCTTGTAAGATGAGTACTACAGTCAAGCCAGGGAGGCCTCCTGGAGGTGGTGATGAGCGAGGCGAGGCAGGATGCTGAGCCACAGCAGGCAGGTTTGCTGGGGGACAATGAGGAGTCTCACTGGTTACACCTGGACAGTGTGCTGAGACGCTGGGGAATCGGAATGTATAACGAGGGGGTCTCTAGGCATGGGGAAATCTTAAAGAGAGTTTGGACCAGATCCGGTGGGAACAGAATGGCCCCGCTGAATATTCTGAGAGAAGCAGAGGCAGATGGGCTGAGCTTTGTTCATTATTCCCTTCTTTAGTTTAGGGAATCGTGACAAGAAAAAGGAAGCCTGCGTGTGCTCAAGATAGGCATTTTCCTCTGAATATTTACAACCTGCAGTTGGTTAAATCTACAAATGCACACCCAACTGGAAAGGACTGAGGGCCTTGCCTCAGGGAAAGAGCTAAGGACGCTTTCAGGCACCTGCTGCAAGGCCCAGGCTGTGGGGGCAGCTCACCAGTCGCAACAGCCACTGAGAGAGAGTCCTCAGGCCACAAACAGCAAGCTTGCGTTCCACCCTTCCTTTCCAGGGGCTTTTGCTTTCACTCACTGGAGGGACAGAACTCTGCTCCTGCTGCCTACCAAGGTGGGCACCCCTCAAACCTCCAAGTCAGGGAACATTAACTCAAGAGGTGCCTCAGGGTCTGCAAAATGCTTGTCAGCCTGAATCAAGGAGAAGGGCTGCTCCAAGCAACTGGGTAGAAGACCAGATGGTCTCTCATTAACCCTCTCAATGATGCACTACAAAATTAACAACCAGTTCTGCTCCATTAACACCACACTTGGCCCATCATGGGGGGAAATGGAGGTGGGAGAACACGGGTTTATGTCTAGACAGAGACACTCATAAAGACCAGATGCCTATGTGCCTGCCACTCAGAAAGGAGGGAAAGCCTGCATACTTCCTGCAGAGGGTGCCCCAAGGCAGAAGACACCAGCAGTGACTAATCACAATGCCAGGTCCCCTTTCACCCTTAAAACAGGGGCAACAACCTTCCATAGAAAGAAGTGTCTCTCAGACTCATGTACTGAAATGAAGGCTTGCTGGGTGGGTGGTTGACAGGCTTCTAGGAGGTGAATGGACCATCAGGGCTCTAAATTCAAGAGCAGAGTAATCTACTGATGGACTCATAACTTGATGGCTTTGGGAAGATGGTAAAAAGCAGGAGGTAGGCCACCAGGGGTGTATCTCATTTCAGCTTCTCCCTGCCATATTCTCTTACCGTGCACTCCACCTGTCCATGAAGGGGGATGGGGGTGGGGGTCTGATGCTAAGGTCCTATTGCCCATTTGGTTCTTGATTTGTCAGTAAAGAAAGCCAGGGGCCAATTGCTGGGTGGAAAGTACAGGCCAGGCTTCCAGGTACCAGGAAGTAAAGGAGACACAAGGAAAGAGAGGGGGAGTTTCTGCCATGCTTTGGAGGGAGAAGAACACAGCAACTGTGTGAGGTCTCCACAGGGGCTGGGGCCTGTGGCCACAACTACAGGCAAGTGGCCAGGGATATTTGACAAGGGCTAGGTGGGAACACAGCTCCCAGCAATTGTGCCAAGAAAGCAAGCTGTAAAGGAACAAAGTGTGTGTGTGTGTGTGTGTGTGTGTGTGTGTGTGTTGTCCAAGGGTTCAAGGGAAGCCAGGTGGGGGCTGGTAGTGCGACCTACTTCCCTGAGCAAAGGCAGGCAGGGCAAAAGGGAAGTGGGCGGGAGCTGGTATCACGGCCAGGCCCAGAGCAAAGGTGACAGCATAAAACTACATGCAACGTCACCACACGTCCAGAAACATGAAGCCAAGTGACCTGCAGCTCTGAAACCTTGAGCCAAAATAAGTCTTTAAGATATTTACAGAGGGACTGGAGAGATGGCTCAGAGGACAAAGTAGATGCCACATAAGCACCACAACTTGAGTTTAGCTCTCCAGCATCCACTCAGAAAGCAAACCGTGGTGTACATGCAATCCTAGCAATGGGGAGCAGAGTTGGGGCAATCCTATCTAGCCAACCAGTGACCTGCAAGTTCATTAAGAGACCCTGTTTCACCACTCATGTGTGTACTTTTAATCCCAGCAGTCAGAAAGCAAAGTCAGGCCCATCTCTGTGAGTTCAAGACCAGCCTGGTATGCTTTATGTAACGGCTTTGCAGACCGTGGACTTAACACACCACTTATCTAGTACCTGTCTGAAAAACTAAGGTCGACTGCCATAGAGGAAGACACCCAATATCAGCCATCAGTGTGGAGTGTGTGCAGGCACATGCACTCCACACCCAGCTGCACACACACAGAGGGGAGCATTTATGTGAAGTATTTTGTCACAGACAGACTGACTGACACACTGTGAGGATTAAAAGAGATGAGTGTGAGAAGGCTAGCGCAAGTCTATTTTTCGAGGAGAGAATGGGGAGGATTCTTCTTTTTCTTTCTTTTTTTTTTTTTTTTTTTTTCCTCGAGACAGGGTTTCTCTGTGTAGCCCTGGCTATGCTGGAACTCACTCTGTAGACCAGGCTGGCCTCGAACTCAGAAATCCTCCTGCCTCTGCCTCCTAAGTGCTGGGATTACAGACATGCGCCACCACACCCGGCTTCTTTTTCTTTTTTTAAAGATTTGTTTATTGTTATATCTAAGTATATTGTAGTTGTCTTCAGACCCACCAGAAGAGGGTCAGATCTCATTACAGATGGTTGGGAGCCACCATGTGGTTGCTGGGATTTGAACTCAGGACCTTCAGAAGAGCAGTCAGTGCTCTTAACCGCTGAGCCATCTCTCCAGCCCAATGGGGAGGATTCTTAAGACAGGGTCTCACTATGCAACCTAAACTAGCCTTAAACTCTGTGCAATCTCCTACCTACACTAGGATTACAAGTGTATGCCGTCATGCCAATCCAAGGGTTATTTTTACTTGTGTAGAATCTAAAGTGGCTGTTCTTAACTTGTGGGTCTCTACCCCTTTAGGGGGTCAAATATCAGATATCCTACATATCAGATATTTATTTATTACAACTCATAACAGTAGCAAAATTACAACTATAAAGTAGCAGTAGAATAATTTTATGGTTTTGGGGGAGGGTGTCACCACAACATGAGAAACCGTATTAAAAGGTCACAGCATTAGGAAGGTTGAGAATCACTGCTCTAGAGGAACAGAAGGGTCTGACTTGTCTTAGAATCCAGTCAGCTCTCTGAGTGGGCATAAAGGATTCTGGGTACTCTTACCCAAACTATGTTCCTTGAACCAGCAGTAGCACAGCACTGGCTCCCGTCAGAAGGCAGAGCCTCTGGCCTCATCTAAGACCTACTGAAGAGCTTATATGATCCCTGGGAGGTTCCAGTGCATGGTGGGAGTGTGAGAAGCTACGGCAGGAATTTGGTCCTAGGCAAACCATCTCTGTCCTTCCCTGATCTGGCTACAGGAAACACTGGGGGTTGATGGAAGTAGGAGTTAATGCAGAGCGTAGTTTGAATAGCATCCTCTCGCTCACACATTAAGAAAATCAATCTTCGCCGGGCGTGGTGGCGCACGCCTGTAATCCCAGCACTTGGGAGGCAGAGGCAGCGGATTTCTGAGTTCGAGGCCAGCCTGGTCTACAGAGTGAGTTCCAGGATAGCCAGGACTACACAGAGAAACCCTGTCTCGAAAAACAAAAAACAAAAAACAAACAAAAAAAAAAAAAAAAAAAGAAAATCAATCTTCCATATTTGTAATGAGAAAAGATCCCAGTTGGAACCGGCATGTCTTTAAGGTCTCCATCCTCTGTCTCCCTCTCAACAATGAAGGAAAAAGGCCCAAAATTAGAACCTCCCAAGAGCAACAATGTGCAACCAGCACTAATAACTCCACTTAATTTCCAGTATGTTTATTTGTAAGGTAACCTTTTACTTATTACAAATGTGGCATTTCTCATTTGTTTCCTAAGTAAGTCATAACTTCAAAACAATAAATCAAATGGAAGAAAAACATTAAGTCTGGGATACCAGAGTGAATGTGGCAAAACCCACCGCAGCAGGACATTAATGAAGGCAGTTGCTGAGTTACTGCTCCCCAGCTAATAAGAGTCCTTTAATATCAGCGCCACTATTTTGTTTCAGACACTGTAGATCATGACCAGCACTTCTGTTCTTTATTTAAATGGGGTGGAGTGGAAAAGAATAGGAGGGTATAAAAATATGAATTCACTGTGAATTTGCTACAGGAAGGACAGTGCCGGCTCTGTAAAAAAACTTTGTTTTTCAGTTTGTATAATGCACTGGGTCACACAGAAAACAGATACTTTATGTAACGGCTTTAGAGTCCACAGAGTTGGCAAGTCACTGAAAACAATGGTAAGAGGGTCAGGAAAAGTACTTATCCTGCAAACCTAAGTGATATGGGTTCAGACCTCTGGAAGCCATCTAAAAGTCAGACACAGTGGCTGACTTGCAATTCCAGCGCTCCTGCAGTGAGGTGGGGAGGGGGTGAGACACAGAAGAATCCCTCGGAAGCCCTGGGAGCAGCTAGTCTGCAGGATGAAGCAGCAAGCCTAGAGAACAAAGCACAGTGACAACCAGGAAGGACCCTGCTTAAACAGGGTGGCAGGTAAGGACAAATGCCAAGGTGGTCCTGACCTTACTGATCTGACCAACACCTCCCTCCCCACCTCCCACCCCACCCCCACAATGCGGTATGTGTGCATCTTCACATATACCACATACTCTAAAGTATATATTTTTAAAACATTCATCCCTTAAATACTTTTAAAAAAAAATCACCAGGGTACAGAGCTGACTTTTTCCAGTCAGGCCACCCATGAGCAAATTCCTTTTAATGCTACATCCCAGACCTCCCGGAACTCCCTGGCTCTTCTCTCCTGACACATAATGAACACATAACGCCACAGGATACTAAATCGTGGGTATTCCCCAACCCTGCTCTGCTCCCTCGAAGCACTCTTTCCACCCTCGCAGATCGACCCGTCCGGAGACGGCCAGGCCAGAGGGAGGGTATATTGTGGAGAAACGGAACTCCATCACTAGGACCTGCTCTCCTGACCTTGAATCACTTTTAGAGTTGGCAGCCTTATAGTGGGGTCTCCCCAGAGAGACACTGCTCCCTCAGAAGAATATGAAGAGGGTGGTGGGAAATGGCAGGAAAAGCAAAAGCAAGCTCCGGTGGTTGAGGGGTGGCAGCACTGCAGCAAGGCTGAGCCTCTGGAATGGGGGGAGGGGGGGGCCTAGGAGACAGGAACAGAACAGGACCCCCGGAAGGAGGCTGCTGCAGAGTGGTGAAGGAGGAGTAGGGAGGGAATAATAAGACCCCAGGAGCAATGTGTCCCCATAGAAAAACCTGAGCCTGAGAGGCAGGCGTCCCCATATCCCCATACCCCAGCAAGCAGAGGTTCCTAAAAAAACACTGCTGAGTCAATACAGGATGTGAGCTGTCCTTGAAATTTTGAGCACCAAGGGGAAGAAAGAGGCTGGAACTGGAAAGCTTTCCCCCAACCTATGTGCCCGGGGTGGGGGTGGGGGGAGGGTAGTGCTCTTCTGCCTTCCTCCTTTGATCCCTGCTCAGCCTTTCTTCTCTCTGCTCACCACACACAAACCCCTTTGTGAAATAAGGCCTTCAGTCTTGTTCGGGCCTTTTTGGCCCTAGCCAAAGGTGGGTAGACAAAGGTCTGAGTCACCAGGCTCAGTCTTTCCCCAAAGTCCACCATCTCAATAAGGGGCTCCCTGGGCCTGGGGGCTTCCATGGATGTGGAAAGTGGGGCTGGAGGCTACTACACCTGAGTCACATCGCCCCTAATTAGCATGCCGAGCAGGGCAAATTTAGACGTCAGCCAGATCTCCACCCAACAGGCCCTGGGCCCGGGCAAAGAACCTTGGTACTCAGTGGCCTGATTTATGGCTGAGGGCTCTTTATTCTCCTTCTGAGACTGTGGAGGTGAATTTTAAAAGGTCCAAGAGCAGGGCCAGCACACTGTGGTTCTGCCAAGACTTCTCTTCCAGTTCCCACTTCGTTACCCCTATCCCCAAGTGCTCTGAAAACAAGGCATTAAGTACACCCCAGCCCCAGCCCCACCTCCGAAGCCTAGATTCACGGCCTGTCAGTCTCCCTCCCTCCCCTGCTTCCCCTTCTCATTACCAAGTATCATTTCTTGCCAATAACCCCGAAAATGGGGTCATGCTGGGATATGGGTTCTAAATATCCTGGGGGCGGGGCTATCCCTAGGGAAAGGCAGCCAGTTGGTGAGTCACATGAAGGAGTCCTAGAAGATGAGCCACTCACAGCACGGAGAAACAAGCCTTGGTAGTGCTTACCTATAACCACAGCTATCTGGGAAGCTGAGGCAGGAAGACCAAGGGTTTAAAGTCAGCCTTGTCAAAGAGACTGGCTTAAAATAAAGAGTCAAAAAGAGCTGGAGCCCAGCGGTGGTGCGTACACCTTGAATCCCAGCACTCGGGAGGCAGAGGCAGGGGGATCTCTGAGTTCGAGGTCTGTCTGCTCTATAGAGCAAGTTCCAGGACATCTAGGACATCAGTTGTCACGCTGCCCAGTGATAACCAGATCTGCGTAGTTCAGTGAAAGGGCAGCTACTGGCCCCTCACTGACCCACTGTGAAAGGGACAAGTGAGGAAGGTGGAGCATTTTTTTAGGGTCAGGCTAACCTGATGTCCCACACCCAATGCCTCCTTTAGCTTGCCAGCCTCCAGCTAACCTCTAACCTCCAATTTTCTCCCTAACGCATAGAGGAACTCCACCTACACATGAGTGGAAGCCTGAAAGAGCAGTGGTGACGTGCGACACTCCTTTGCTAGGGCTGGCACACAGCAGGTCCTGGACAGCATTGTGGTATTGATAGTCTGTAGGAAGCTGAGTGGTTGTTGGGAGTCAGAGCACTGAAATCTGGTCAAACGCAAGCTGAATTTCTCAGATCCTCTGTGTTCTCATCTCTATCAGGAAATGATAAACAAGTAGCTGTCTGGGGGTTTTATAGATAATCCACAGGAAACATCTAGGATTATCTGGTACATAGTGGGGCTAATTAGATTGTACATTTTCTTTACCTTTTTCCTTTGGATTTCACTCACTAGTCCAGGCTATCCTAGAACTCGCTATGTAGCCCAGACTAGCTTCAAAGCCATACTTGAGTCTTCAGCTGCTGGGTTTGTAGGCATCCATCTCGGAGGGAAGGTTTCATGTAGCCCAAGACCCCTACACAGCTAACCTTGAACTTGCAGGCCTCCGGGGTGCCCCACACGCAAGTTTTGTGGGGCTTTGTGAGCCCTATGCCTCGCCCACTGAGCTACATCACCAGCCCCCACTTCAATTTTTCTAAAGAAAACAGAAGACTAACAAGATGGTTCCTTAGGTAAAAGCACTTGCTGGACAAGCTTGCCAGCCAGAGTCAAACCCCCAGAATCCGTACAAAATGTAGGAAGAGAGAATGGAGTCCATAAAGCTGTCTTTTAATCCCACAGGCAAGCACGGCACACGTCCCCACAGACACTCACAATGCACACATACAGTCAGTAACAAACACATTTTTATTTTATTTATTTATCTATTTATTTATTTGGTTTGGTTTTTTTTTTTTTTCAAGACAGGGTTTCTCAGTGTAGCCCTGGCTGTCCTGGAACTCACTCTGTAGACCAGGCTGGCCTTGAACTCAGAAATCCACCTGCTTCTGCCTCCCAGAGTGCTGGGATTAAAGGTGTGTGCCACCACCACCCGGTGACAAACAATTTTTTTAAAAGCTGGAAGACAGATTTTTTTCAAATGGAAAAACCTAATTTCCCTCAGTCCAGTAAGACTCACAGATTATTGTTATTGGACGATGTCATTTGGGGACCCAAGGACGAGGTTTCTCTTCAGAACAACTCCTTTTTATCCTAATGAGGCCTCCACTAGGTACCATCACAGAACACACTGCCACCCTAACATCAAAACTTCATAAAGGGCCCTTTTGCTTAAAATTATGCCCTCAAGGGAAAGCCCAATATGTGTGTGTGTGTGTGTGTGTGTGTGTGTGTGTGTAAAAGAGAGACAGACACACAGACACACAGACACAGACACACAGAGACAGAGACAGACAAGAAAAATGCTCAGGATAGCCAACAATATCCAAGGTAACCACAAAGGAAGAAATCAATTGGTGTTGTGTGCTGATGTCCCCCAGTCAGGGAGGCAACTAAGCTTAATTACACAGCATCTTTATGCTGTGTAATCTGGATCCATTAAACTCTTACTGCTGCCTGGGAGGCAATGCCCCGGAGGAAGAGGTTAGCCCAGCACACTAACAGGATCAGCCTTTCAATCCCAAGAAGATAATTACAGCCACATCCTTCCCCAGAAGCCCCAAGCAAACCCACAGGTCCCTCATCCTCCCTAGGCTCCCCGAGGTACCCAAGCCCTTCTGCAGACCTTGCTCACTTTAGGCAAAATGACTCTAAAGGGACATAAAGGCTTGTGAGTGAGCGCAGAGACAAGGAAGAAGGGACTGGACTTGGCCAGCTAGGTCACTACGGAACTCACCCCAGCTAGTCTCATCTCCAAAGGTCAGGTAACTCTGATGCTTTCTAAACAGACCATAAAGCCAGATTCATCTCTCGTTCTGGTGTGTGGTGAAGGAGTATGAAGATAGCAAGTAAATACAGAGGCAGAAAACTGAGGGAGACTAAAGCAGATCTGAATTTAGGGTCCAGACAACTGGTTGCCCCCATCCACAAAAAGTCACAGGACCATTAGAGGTACCATCTCAGAGGCTCTTTTGAGATGCCTCGGAGGTCACAGGAGCAGGATCTAGCATCTGTCATCAGCTTCCAAATGGGTATTATACAGTCAGCCCATTGCCCTGGTTTCTTTTTCCCTCCCTCCGTACAGTATCTAAAAATGGTTTTGCCCAAGATGCAAAACCAACATAAGACTCCTGCTTCCGACCATGTGTTCTCAAGCCTCCAACTGATTAAATCTTACCCTAAGAAATACAAGGTTGAGGCAGGCTAAGTCACACAGCAAAATAACCTAGAAGGGCTTGAGATACAGCTTATTTAGCAGAGTCCCTGTATAGTATGAATGAATCCCTGGTTTGGATCTCCAGCACTGTATAACGCCTGTAATCCCAAGTGTTGGGGGGAGGAGGGTTAAGAGTTCAAGGCCAGCCTCAGACAGGTAAGACTTTTTATTCCTTTTGACTGCCCTGGAGGCAAACAGACTTGCATGCTTCTCTCAGAGATCCACGCAACCCTCAGAGAAAAGGGCTAAGTCCCTGAAAGAACATAGTGGGCCGTATCCCCATATACCATCTTAACCTACCATCGCTAAAACCTCACCCGAGGTGAAGGAAATCCGTTATTCTGGAGCCATTTGAAGCCTAGTTCCAGATTTCCCCCCCAAAGTCTCAAGCCGAGTCAAAACGCTGCAACACAAACATAGCAGAGAAACCTTCCAATCACAGGCCCTGGCAAAGGAGAGGACTCCCCTGGGGGGTCTCAAAATTCACTACACACTACTACAATTACCAAACACACATGTCAGGAAACTCATGAATGGGCCAGATAATGTGTTTCTGGGATTCCTGGTGGAGTCAGGAGTTAAAGGAGCCAAAAAACACAGGGGGGAAATATTTGATCCCGCTCAGACTCATACCACCAAATCTACTGAGGGTTTATGCATGAGCTACTAGCTAGGTACTTCCTAAAAAGCTGTGGGTATAGCTGTCAGATCATCTGCACAGAACTCTCTTGCTATCAGTGAGCTCACCAGATGTAAGGCTCTCACAGAACCTGTTCAATGAGACTGTAACGAGCCAGGCAGTTCAATGGTGTACCTTATCCTCAAAGATGTTAAGTAAGACATTAACTAACTTATCCACATGACATTCCTGGGAAATACTACTTTACAGAAGAGTGGGCACAAGGAAGGTACAGAATCATGCCAAGATATATGCCATACCTCAGAGTACAGCCGAAGCATCCCACCCTGCCCCCAGGACAAACGCAGAATGGATTTTCTCAAGATCTCCCCCACTATCGTAATCAACCCCAAGACTATCTTCTAGCCAATTCTCCACGAAGGTTCCTATCATTCCTTCCTTTTTCCAAATAACAGCAGGAATGGTCATAACAAAGAAAGTTGTATGGAACAGATGACCTAATTATTCTGTCAGTCCTACCTCTGAGACTCCAAGTGCCATGACCATCATGGACTGATGCTGATGAGAAGGAATGAGTTCGTATCCAGCGCCAGAGAACACCCATCTGCAGGTGTTGGCTGGGACATAAGGCCCAGTCCTGTGGAGCTTGGCTGAGTGAGCTACTCTGATTACGGTCAGTGCTAGTGGCTTGGTCTTAGGATACACAGGGAACATGGGAGTGGGATGAGACACTGAGACAGGCTCAGGGTGATCTGGAAATGGGCTTCTATGCCACAGCCCTTGGCATACAGGCTGAGTATAAAAGGGGCATGAGAATATCACAATAGTCTTGGAATGCCACTGGAGTAACAGACATTGATTCCATTAGGTGGGGAGGGTCTTGTAACTACAGATGGTCGTGTCCTGCCTTCTAAAGAACCCAGGGAAGCACAAGGTTTTGCTTAGCTCAGTAGGGTAGGTATGTTTGAGATCTGTACTGTATTGCTTGGGACAAAAGTGATCAAAATGGCAAGGGGGGATGCCTGAAACGTAGCCCCATGCCTCCCTTTTAAATCAACCTAAAGCACATACTTAAAGAGTATCCATCTCAAGAGGAGCTAAATGATGAGCCTGCTGGTGTACATATGTGTCTTAGCCCAGACCTGCATGGAGGGCTGTCTCTACTTGGGAGGGACCAGCAGAGTTTCAGAGTGTCCTTGTGTTTGTGTTACTCCACAGAACTTAATTTAGTTCAGACTCCCTCTGTGGTACAGTAGAGAGGGCAGAAGTGTTTAGCAGAAAGGTGACTGATGAAAAGACACAGAGGGATTAGGAGAAAGAAAACAAGCCCACAGAGACTCATACCGGCCATCGGCAGAGTCAAGACAAAGAGTTGAGGACGAACCTTTCTATCATGAGGCAGGAGCTGAGGTGGTTGCACCCTCAGCTGCCCTTCAGGCTGTCAGAGCCAAGAACCCTGCCCCAATCAGTTCCAGACCATGAGGGCAGCTGGGATCAACCACTTCTCCTGTGCCTGACGAGTCTCCACGAGCCAGCCATTCAAGACTTCACTTGGAGCACAGGAGATTTACGGCTACCACCTTAGCAAGAGTGTGTGGCAACCATCCATACACTCTGGATCAGCACACACCTCCTGGCACAGTGCTGACACCAGAAAGAAGAGACCAAGGACTCCAACGACAAGAAGTCAAGAGGAAGGGGTTGGTCGTTAGTCTGAGGGGAGAGAGCCACTAGGCTTAGAGGGAGCCTCGGCCAATCTGGCATGGACTACAAAACGAGGCCCAAGGTCCTACAGAGACACACAACAATATGGTGTCAGAGTTATCAAAACCACTTACCCTGCTGGATTATTCCAAGGCAACAACTGAGGAGAATTCTGAATAGGCAGGTACTGCCCACTGCGTGATGGGACAGGGCCTTGAGTAAGCTCAGACACACTGGGAGGCACTCAAGTCCTCTTCATTGGCCAGAGTATGAGCTGAATCCCCTGTCCTTTATCAGCTATGTGATTTTGATTAAATTATTTAAGTTTACTCAACCTCCCTTTCCTGATCTGTCAGAGTTGTGAGGTTTGGAAATAAGTGGTAGAAAGTACCTAGCACAGTACCTGGCACACTCTCAACAACCTGGAAAGGCTATGAGCACTCACAGGAATGCCACTCACACTGAGCCTCTATAACTCAATCACTTCACTTCTCTAGTGAGTCACATTGGCTGCCATGCGTACCCTATTTACAATTCCTGGATCTAGCATTTGTGGGGACCTGTGAGCTTGGTAAGCAAAAAGCTTCAACAGAGGCAGAGGAACTGCCCCCTGGAAACCTCAGAATCATACTGCCAGGCAAATGACAGCCTGGGTATTTGTTTAACTTAGGTTCTTGTCAAAAAGAAAACTTGATGGCTAACAGCCCAACTCTGACTGCATAAAACCTCCCCAGGAAGCCTTCTGTTACAGACTTCCAACAAGCCATTCCTGAAGCAAGGCAGGGACTCCATGCACCATGCAAAGTTAGTGCCCCTGCCCACTACCTCACCATCCAGCTGCCCCAGGGCCTTACAATAGGTTAGACGGCTCAGATGCCAAGCTGCCAAAATGAGGGCTGGTTTACAGAGCACTCCCAAAGAGGCCCGTGGCCTAATTCCCTTCTCTGACTTTCCTCTAGTCAGGAATTCAAGGCACTTTTGCTTCTCAACTCCAGGCTAGGGCTGGGGGTTTGAATGATCAAGTTATAGAATTATCTTTAGTAATATAGAAAAAGCCACAAATTGTTTTCCATAGGAGTGTATGCTTTGGGAAATAAGGAAAGCAGGGATGGGTTTTTGCAGAGAGCCAGAAATATCCAGGAGCACAAACTGCAGATGAATATGAGGCATTGTTATGACTGATTTGCAAGAGCACAGCTAAGCAGAGGTCACTAATCCGTCCTTTGAGTCAGGAGCTGATCTGCAGCAGGCCTCTTAACAGATGTGTGTCCCCATTTGCACAGACGCACGTGTATACATACATACACACACACACACACACACACACACACACACACCCCACAGCTGTGAGTCCTGACCTTCACCCAACAACTCTGGCCTCTACTGGAAAAGAGCAGATGGACTGGCTGGGTTTGGCCAGGATGGACACCCAGGGGAACCAGATTTGCCTCTTTGATGTTGAAAACCCAGAGCAGAATGAACCATCAGAAGGCGAGCTCCTGGGAGGAGGAGGGGTAGGAAGCTGGGAAAAGAGGCTGGGTAGAAGATATGAGAAGTACAGGCCCAAAGGGAGAGGAGGACAGAGGCAGGACCCAAAGGGCTGCAGGGGGCAGAGGCAGGACCCAAAGGGCTGCAGGGGGCAGAGCCTGGGTGTTGGGTAATGCAGAGACTCCAAGGCAAGACCTCCAGGCTCAAGACATCATCTGCTCTCACCCCTGGGATGTGGGTGTTAATAAGGAACTCAAGCCAGGTCGACCCTTCTAAAAATCCTTGTTTCATGCGTCTAATGTTCAGAGTCACCACCTATCTGTACCTGCTTCAGGGTTAGGTGTGCCAAAAGAGAGTGGGAGGGTTCCCAGCATTTCCATAGGTAAGAGCAAATCCACTGTCTTTCTTAGAGGCCACCAGGACCATCTCCCTACACCACAGAATGCCAATGAGTTAAAGAGGGGGTGGGGATGGCGACATGGGCAGTGCCACCTAAGGCATGGGGTTAGGGTTGGGAGTGTTTCTTATCTGAGTAAGTCCCAGTGATCAACTACACATCCCCCCAGGCAGTACAAGTGCAATCACATGATCATGACTGATTTGGGAGTGAGGGGGTGGAGTACCGGAGGGATTTTTTTTCCCTCTTCATTTGCTTTTCTTGGGGGTGGGGGTGGTAGTGATGAGAATGGGGGTGGTGACGAGGCTGGCAAGAAAGACTGCTGAGCTAGGAGGTTAGCGCTTTCATCCAAATGGCCCCCACAGTGATCCGTACCTCCCTCCAGTCTCTCTTCCAACCTGATCCCATCATCAACCAGAATCACACACCGGATACCCCTGAGGTAGTAAACTAGAAGGAGCCAAAGACTTTCCCCAAAATGGCCTTCCTGCTTCAATATGAGGAGACAAGATGCCAATTCTGAAGGCTAAGGTAGAGCCCTAAAAAGGACGCTTCCCACTCACGGAGCGCTAGAGTGCTGGGTTACACAACAGGTGGGAGGGGTGACACAATTCCCCCAGCCCCGGTCTGTTCAAGTCCCCCTCCCATCTCCACCCCCCGCCCCCGTTTAAATCTGCTTTGAGGACTCCATACCGCTGCTCCTCCTCCTCCTGGCTGGCTGCACACCTGGCGGACCATGGCCGCTAACACACGCCGGTGCCCTCCCGGGTGCAGCTGGGACCCCGAGGGCAACAGGGCTCCTCAGAGGGTGCAGGGTGTCCCTCTTACATCCCCCCCACGTACCCCGCCCAGCGACCCATAGGCACACGTACTGCTGTAGAGGGTGTCGATCCAAGAGAGGCGCGGCAGGCCCCGGTGGCTAAGCGGCTCCATACCCGCGGCTCCGCGCGGCAGAGGCTCCTCGGTCAGATGGGAAACCCGACCCTCATCGCACAACAAAGGAGGGAGGGCGCCGGCGGGCGGGGTGCCGGGAGGGGAGGCCAGACTCGGAGGTCGAAGTTGCGGAGCTCAGGGTGGAGGCGAGAGAGCCAGGGAAACAGGTAGGAGGGAGGAGCAAGTCGGAGCTGCCAAGGTGAGGACAGGGGAGCGCCCCCGGGGGCTCAGTGCAAGGATGTGGCAGCCTCGGCGAAGCCGCTGCTGCGGATCTGGGAGCCGCGGCCCCCGCAGCCAGCGCGCCAACTAGCAACTTCCCCGGGGCTGCGCGGCGCCCGGGGCGGGGGGCGGAGGCGGCAGCCAATCCGCGCAAGGCTTAGCGCGCCCACCCCCAGCCGCAGCGGGTCGGTGGGGTGTGAGAGCAGCCCGCAGCCCCACCGACGGCCTCCAGCCGGCGCACAGATCTCCTGCGGGGTCTCCGGGAGGCGGCGCAGGGCCAGAAGCTCCCCACCTCCCCTGGTTGGACTGAGCATAAATTCTGACAACCCGCAGACTAGGGAAACCTGTGGACCCGCAGGGGTGACATCACCTGCCACCTCAGGATCTCTAAGCACCATTTCTGGACTGGTGCAGTTGCCAGGCCCCACCCCTAGACAAGCATGGGCGGCACAGCATGGACTGGGTTAATGCTAGAAGGCTGGCCCACCCAGGGATTGTTTTCCTACCAAACCTTAAAGCACCCCATCTATTCTTGATCTTACAGTGCATCCGTTTTCCGACACACACCAAAGGGGGGTAGCTGAAGTAAGGCGGGATCACTGGGGTCAGGGTCATCCACTGGCATCAGAGGAAGGACCTATCTCTCACATGTGCCCCTTTAAGGCAGAGAGACAAATTTCGGGTACAGGAGCCCTAATTGGACTCTCCCAATTCCTCCAGGAGCCCTCTGGCAATCCCTCCTCTCTGTGTACAATCACATAGGAGATGAAGGGTGATGGGGGTCAGATACCTCAGAGAACAGTCTTAAGAAACAAAATTCCAAACAGTGACCTCAACAGCACTGAAGGATTGGGGGTGGGGGAGTGACGACACGGGACCCATGGCAACTTTCCCAGCCTCCCTAGACCAAGTGGCTTGGAGACAGAACTGGACTAAAAGGGTGGTCCAGGACGGCAGAGGCTGCAGCCTGTTTCCTGAATTCCCAGGGAAGGAGGCAATCAAGCCCACCAAGGAAGACCTGGGTTAGACCTTTCACATACTAGTACAGTGGCATGTCTAATAACGGAACACTTCCCATCCCAACCAATCTTAAAACGGCTTAAGCGCTTTTTGGGCTCCAGCCATACAGTCTTACAAAGAGTTAAGTTCCCCGTTACCTCTAAGGAGGGCAGTGTTGTTAGTACCACCCACAGGGGCTCCTCCTTATCCCAAACAAGCACACAGTTTTGAGGGGTAGAAGCAGACCCTCGCCTCTAAGGAAATTTGTACCCAGCTTGTAAACTGTCCAACTGCCTGGGCACTGGTCTCTACAGATGCTCAAGAAAAGCCAGAGAGCATTGATACACAGGATAGAGCCTCTGGGGGTTCAAGGGTAGATGCTCTTGTACGTGGGAGCCCCCACAGGTGGCTGCAGCAGACAGAGGCCCTCCTGTACCCCGTTAGCTCTAACTCAAGCTTCTGGTTCAGGGGCTTGATGGCCCTTCCTGCTCAGCTGTTACCCTCCCTCCCCCACCCCTGACTGGCATATAAAATTGGGAGGGCCCAGCCAACACCTAGAGCATGGCAAGGGAGGGGGGCTGTGCATCTCCAGCGAGACTACCCAGAAATAGAGTTCCGGGTGGGAGAGGGAGCGAGCAAGCTCTCCGAGGAAGCAAACAGAGAAAGGACAGGGGTGTGCCTTATCCTTGCATAGCACTTTCTGAAGACCTAGAACCCAAGAGGAAGGGAAAACATGCCTGGGTACAGCTATCAGCTACAAACCCTAGAAGGCTGCAGTGCTGACCCCTCCCACAATAGACCACATGATACGCCACAGGGATTTTCCTGCCGGCCACAGCCCCACATCTCCACATCCGGTGCTGACTCTGAGGAGGCCATGGATATATGTTTCTATGTGAGTCACATACATTTGCATACATTTCACATTTTTATCTACAAAGGCTTGAGCAAGCTATTTTCAGCATTTTTTTTTCCTAGCTAAAACATTGCAGTTGCTTGCTCTCCATGTAGTTGTTAGAATTTGCTTTATTCCACATTCTGTCCAGTCTTGCTCAGGACTCTTCACTCCACAACACAATTTAGCGTACAGAGACAATCTTGCAAGCCATAGTGCTAGTACCCGACACCAAATACAAGGTGTTTGTGACTTAGATCTTAAGAGGTTTTGTTTTGTTTTTTCCCACGAGGATGACCTCATGGTGAGCACCACTGTTACTTCTGTTTCCTACCTTTCTTAGACCCCCCTCCCCACTTTCTTTATGCAGTGCTAGGAATTGAACCCAGGACCACACTCAGGCACTCTACCACAAAGCTGTATCTCCAGCTCTCTTTTTACTTTTTGAGACAATGTGGTCTTTGAATGAGTATGGCCCCCACGGGCTCATATAGTCAAACACTTGGTCCTTGGTCAGTGGAATTGTTTGGGAAGGATTAGAGAGTATGGTCTTACTAGAGGAAGTATGTCATGGGGATTGGGGGAGTAACCTTGAGATTTCAAAAGCTAAGACTAGAGGCCTGTGTTACCAAGCACAGCCCTTATCTCTGTTTTGTGAATTTTTCAGATGAGAAAACTAAGGCACAGCTCAGTGACCCAACTACATAGTGAGGGCTTGGATCCTATGCATGCCACCTCGCTGTGAGCTGACTGATAATCCAAGTCACTGAAGGTCCCTGGGGATCTCTGCTGACCCACGAATGCAAGGCCATCAGCTAGGCAGCCCTTACAGTGTTGTTCCATAACCATCTGCCCACCTGTTGTGTAACAGTTTCCCCCAAGACTGCACAGTTTCCCCCAAGACTGCACAGTTTCCCCCAAGACTACACAGTTTCCCCCAAGACTTGCTGGGAAGCTCCTTAAGCAGGAAGGTAAATAACTTTACAACAGTTTCAGGAAGTCCGAGGAGAAACCCACAAGATTAACTAGGCCCCTCTTTACCAGAAGAAACAACAAGAGCTGAGAGTTCCCCTCAGAAGGAAGATACGCTGCAAAGAAGACTCAGACCAGTCCAGCTGGAAGAAGCAGAAACCAACTGAGCTGCAAGAAGAGGTTTAGCCCAGAGTCCTGTGGAAAGGGCACGCCAACCTTCTGAGCTCCCTGCAGGCTGTGCATACTTCAGGTTTCCCAGCTTTGTGAGTTGTCACCCCTGCTGAGGTGGGCCTTGATGATGCAACTGTCTTTGAGTCATTTCTGCTCCTGTATTTACCCCCAATAAGACCTACTGGATCACCAGTTGGATTTTGATGGCATCTACACTTTGCTCTTTGAGTTCCCTATCTTGGGTGAGTAACGTGTGTTGTTGTGTCTCCCTCCAGGGAAAAGTTTTGTCATACAACACCACTTCCGACCTGCTGTCTTGGGGAAGGGTGGTTACTTCAAGAATCTCATCACACAGATTGACTCTAACCTTGTTTACAGAGATAAGTGGGTGAGTCCTGGAGCACCTGGGTGACTTGAGACTAACAAAAGCCTCCAGTTAGATTAAGGGACACTGAGGGCAGAGAAAGGCTGAGAAAGATCCAAACTCACACACTCCGGGAACTAAGGAGTTTAAAGAGGCATCCTCCTCTGCAGTTTGCCCAAGGCCTGCTATCCTGAAGAGCTCTCTACCCCAGCTATCAGCCCCAGTCTCTCAGAGCAGCAGGAAGGTTTCCTGATGACAGACCCCCCCCCCTCTTCAGCTAAGTGCCTGGATGCACAGATGGGTGGAGCTGATCAGCATCCCATGATTCCATGCACCACTTCTGCCTCAGTAACCATTCTCTGTCCGATCCTAAGGGCCCACACTCTCCACGTCCCTAACCTGTGCACTTCCCAGTCTCCATGGTTACCTGCCTGCTCCTCCCTCATCACAGGATTAAGTTGAGAGGCTCAGTGGAAGAGGGATGTACCCCATTCTGAAGACCAGCAGCTCTTCCCTCTATTCTCAGGGCTGTACTATTCATTGCCTCTCTAACAACCAAGCCTGCCAACTACTTGGCCAGGATGCAAAATCAGTGATGTAACCTACGTATCTCCACCCTCCTTCCTTTCTCAGGTTAGCAGCACAGCTTTGCTGTGCACCACAGGGAGGACCCAAAAGTCTCTGATCACCCAGTGGTCACTGCTAGCAAACAAATGAAAGTGTCTCTATTGCTGGGGGCAAGCAGGAAGCATCAGTGTGTGTAAACTTCCAAACGTGCTATTACAACAAGTGACCTCACACACCAGGCATTTGCCAAAAGCTCAGTTGACTGTCATTCAAAAATGCATGTTAAGCCAGGTATAGCAGTGTCTGCACGCCTGTGACTCCAGCCACAATGAAGGTTGACATAGTTCAAATCCTGCCCCACCCCCACCCCCCAAAAAAAAAGCTGAAGAGAGGAAACTGCAGTTGGGATGTAATACATGAGAATAGACTAATAAAATGCAGAGATGGGTTGCAGAAATGGTGCTTGTCCAGAAGACCCATGTTTGATTTCTAGCGTCCACATGCTAATTTAAACCGTCTGCAGCTTCGGTTTCCAGGGGATCAGACACCCTCTTCTGGCCTCTGCAGGCACCAGACACATACACAGTGCGCAGATACACATGCAGGCAAAATACTCGTGAAATAAAAATAAAAATAAAAATATTTTAAAATGCACACAGTCATCAAAATTAACAATAGCAAACACGGATGGATGCCTAACTGCCGAGTGCTGTTCTATATGCTTTATCAGCTTCTTCTGGCCCAATCTTCACAGTAAGCAAGCAAGCAAGCAAGCGAGGTGCTGTGTTAGCCCCATTTCACAAAGAAATGGAGGCACAGAAAGGCTAAGCCACTGGCCAGCCAGCAGATGGTGACACGTGAAAATGAATCAAGGCTGGACCTAGAGTCCATGTGTGTAGTGCTATACGGGCCTAGGAAGGAACAAATAAATAAAAGAAGCACTAAACTCAGGGAAGGAGAAATTGGAGCTACATGAGAAGGCAAGAGAGTGTCATTCCAGAACTCCCGGGGCCACCAAAGTAAGCAAAAGAAGAACTTTTCCCACACAAAACCACATCTACTACAACAGGTCGGATGACCCTCAGACAGGCTGGAAAGCTGTCCAAGGGCAGGTCCCTAGCCCTCTGCTTACCTGTAAGCCAGGCTCAGGCCTTTCCAACTTCAGTTTTCACAGGTGCAGAAGGTGGAACCAGGTAGATCAGGTAGATGACCTCCAGGTGTCTTATTAGCCCTAAAAGACTATAAACTTGGCTTTCTCAGAGATCCTGAGGTAGCCTGGCTTTTTGTTTCCTGGTGTGTGCTTGTATGTGCACGGTTGGGTTTTTTGTTTGTTTGACATAGCATCAGTCTCCCTATGTAAGCCTGGCTGGTCAAGAACTCACTATGTAAGCCTGGCAGGTCTTGAACTCACAGAGAAGCGCTGGGATTAGAGGCATGTGCCTGTTTTCACTCCTTATTTCATTTCCTTATCCTTGGTAGAGCAAAGTAGCATTGACTCTTCTCAAAATTCATCTTCTGTTCTGAGGTCTGGAAAGAAGAAAATCCCCAGAGCCATGGAGGGGCTCAACGGGTACAGTGCTCACTACCAAGCCTGAGAATATCATGAGTTTTATCCTTGGGACTCACATGGAAGGCAGCAGACTCCCCACAAGTCGTCCTCTGATCTCTCCTGACCTCCCCTCCACATAAGTGCTGTGGTCTGTCTCTGCCTCTGTCTCTCTCTGTCTCTGTCTCTCTGTCTCTGTCTCTGTCTCTGTCTCTGTCTCTCTCTCTCTCTCTCTCTCTCACACACACACACACACACACACACACACACAATAAACAAATAAATGTAAATTTAAAATAATTTAAATAGAAAATTCCCCAGGCCAGGCATCCCATGAGTTGCCTGTCAGAGTCAGCTTGGTCCAAGACTCTGTCCTTTACTGTCTTCTTTCCTGCCCCTTTCCACCCTCTTAGCTTTTCCAGAAGACAGTGAGATCTACAGACAACAGAAACTACCTTCAAGCCCCCCCCCAACTCATTTCCCTGTGGATGTTCTGTCAGCTTGAGTCACGGTAAAGGTCTGTACCCCTGATGTAGCTAGAGAACTACAGTCACACTCTTGATGCTTCTCTCATAGCCCGAACAATACCCAAGGACAGACAACAGCAGGGACATACCACACACTCATTTCCCAGGCCCTATCCACACAGCCAAGCACCAGAAGAGACAACATCATGGTAGAGCAGCAGGCTTAGTTGAGGCTAATCAAAAGCAACTTGAGGAGGAGACCTTCCAAAGTGACCCTCAGCTGACCATTTTCAGCCCTTACTACCCAAGGGTCAGCATGTCTTTTCCTACAGTCAATAAGAAGACTCCACCTCAGAGCCTAGAGCCCCTCCCCCCAGTCTACTTACCTGTGAGTCCCCATCAGTAAACAGAAAGATGCCACCTGAAGAAGACACAAGAATTCTCAAATCCCAAAAACCCAGACATCGAATTCAAAGGCTCCAATCTCCTTTGCTCCAAGGTAGCAGAATCAAGTCCAGCAGAGGTCAGAGCTCACAGGCCGGCCCTCTGTCCTCCCGTGGTCCTCACTACCCGAAGCTGGCTGGGCTTCCCACTCTTTCAGCCAGAGTTCTGCAGATGCATCCCAGCTCCAAACCTGCTCTGCCAGGAGCTCTGACGCCACCCTCCCGGCTGGCCCAGTCCCCTCAGGCCCGGGAACAGTTGCAGTGACTTACAGCCATCTAGAAGATAGACTCAAAACCCAGGAAGGCAAAGACAAAGAAGCCACTGACCCTGGACAGTGGTGTTTGCCATGGTAGAGCCTTGTTCTACAGATTCAAGGGTCCAGCCCGAGGCTTTGTGGTGGTGTCTCTTTAAGCATCAGGCCTCTTTTAAGGCAACTTCTCTCTGCAGTCAATTCCTGTTAGTACTGGTCCTGCGGCAGAGAACAGGAACTCTCGGGTGCCATCTGGTGGCCAGAGTGGCACATCAGCCACACGAGGTGTTCTAGATAGGCAGCCTCCAAGGACTTGGACTCAAATCTCAGCTTTTCCACCAGACTCTATCTAGGTCTACAGGTAGACACTGTGAGCAGTCTGAGAAGGCCAAGGGGAACAAGAATAGTGTGCACAGAATACCCTCCCGTGGGACAAACCCTCCGGGAACCTTTTTAAAGAGTAGTTTTTATTATTACTTATGTATATGCTTAAGTATCTATGTGGAAGGGTGGTGTGTGTGTGTGTGTGTGTGTGTGTGTGTGTGTGTGTTCAAGTGCAGCTGCGTATACACCCTTGAAAAACAGATTCCCGCCAGGCAGTGGTGGTGCAAGCCTTTAATCCCAGCACTTGAGAGGCAGAGGCAGGCGGATTTCTGAGTTCGAGGCCAGCCTGGTGTACAGAGTGAGTTCCAGGACAGCCAGGGCTATACAGAGAAACCCTGTCTCAGAAAAAAAAAAGAAGAAGAAAGAAAGAAAGGAAAGAAGGAAGGAAGGAGGGAAGAAGGAAGGAAGGAAGGAAGGAAGGAAGGAAGGAAGGAAGGAAGGAAGGAAAATAAACAGATTCCCTTAGAGCTGAGAGTTACAAGCAGTTGTTGGCCTAATGACATGTGGGTGCTGGGAAATGAATCCAGGTCCTCTGAAAGAACAGCAAGTGCTCTTAACCCGTAAGTCATCTTCCAGCCCCTCCAGTAACATCTTTTTTGTTTTGTTTGTTTGTTTGTTTGGGTTTTTTGTTTTGTTTTGTTTTGTTTTTGTTTTTTGAGCTAGGATTTCTTTGAGTATCTTAGGCTGTCCTGGCACTCACTCTATAGACCAGGCTGGCCTTGAACTCCAGGGACATCTCCCCCCTCCCCCCCCAGACAGGGTTTCTCTGTGTAGCCCTGGCTGGCCTTGAACTCAGAAATCTGCCTGCCTCTGCCTCCGAAGTGCTGGGATTAATGGTTTAAAAAAAAAGATTTATTTATTATATATAAAAGTACACTTTAAGCTGGGCAGTGGTGGCACACGCCTTTAACCCCAGCACTTGGGAGGCAGAGGCAGGTGCTGAGTTTGAGACCAGCCTGGTCTACAGAGTGAGTTCCAGGACAGCCAGGACTACACAGAGAAACCCTGTCTCAGGAAAAAAAAAAAAAAAGTACGCTGTAGCTGTCTTCAGACACTTTTTTCTTCTCTCTCCCACCCCGCTTGCTCCAGCCCAAAGATTTATTTGTTTGTTTGTTTGTTTGTTTGTTTATTATATGTAGATACACTGTAGCTATCTTCAGACACCCCAGAAGAGAGCGTCAGATCTCATTGCAGATGTTTGTGAGCCACCATGTGGTTGCTGGGATTTGAACTCAGGACCTTCACAAGAGCAGTCAGTGCTCTTAACCACTGAGCCATCTCTCCAGCCACAGTAACATTTTCAATGAAGAGATTTCCATACTCCCTCCTTGCCAGCTACAGGGGCCTGAAACACAGCTGAACATAACTTTGTCCTCTCATCACAAGACAGTGGTTCTTAACTAGGAGAGGAGTAGCTGTCATTGCTGTACCAAGAAGGGTTTTGTGGTTATTGTTCTCATCGTTTTCTTTGGTTTTTGAGACAGGGCTTCTCTGTGTAACAGCTCTGGTTGTCCCAGAACTCACTTTGTAAACCAACCAGGCCTGGAACTCTGAGAGATCCCCTTGCCTCTGCTCGTGGCTCAGATCCTAATGGAGGGAAAGTGAGAAAGAATGAGACAGGTCCCAAATGAGTAAAAGTTGTCCCGGGTCTGTTGGTCTGAGCAGCCCCAGGCTCACTGGGCTGATGATGGACCTGATGCTCTGACGGAAGTCTCCCTGCATCTCAAAGCCACAGACAGCATACTGTAAGAGAACTCTCACATGCTGTGAGAGTTTCCCTTTTTCTAAGGCTCACTTACAGCAGTATCTGGAGAAAGGCACATTATTCTCCACCACCACCCCCATCTCTCTTTTTTAAGAACATTAGGGACCAAACCCTGGGTCTCAGGCACGCTAAGCAGGTGTTCTTCCACTGAGTTATACAAACAACCCCCATCATTCTTTTCATAGCCCGTCAGGCCCTGTGGCCCATCCTGCATGCCCCTTTGGATCACTTCACACGCACACACCCACTTCCTGCTCCTTCCTGCAGTTGCCGGACTGTACTTCTCGCACAGGTTGATATAGGCTGGTGCTATGGTCAACAGACACCATGACCAAGGCAACACTTATAAGGACAACATTTAATTGGGGATATCTTATAGGTTCAGAGAGTCAGTCCATAATCATCAAGGCAGAAACATGGCAGCATCCAGGCAGGAATGGTTCAGGAGGAGCTGAGAGTTCTACATCTTCATCTGAAGGCTGCTAACAGAATACTTGCTTCCCGGCAGCTAGGATATGGGTCTGATAGCCCACACCCACAGAGACACACCTATTCCACAGGGTCACACCTTCTAATCCTGCCACTCCCTGAGCCACACACACACAGACTTGTTGCTCTTGCAGAGGATGTGGCTTCAGTTCCTAGCACCCACATGGTGGTTTACAAATATCTGATCCAGGGGATCTGATATCCCCTTCTGACCTCTGTGGCCCCAGGCACACAGGTGGTACACATACATACAGGCAAAGCACCCATACACTTAAAATAAAAATCTTTAAAGTTAAAGGAAATGTTCTGTCCCTATCCTGGCATGGTGGCACATACCCATACAACTTCATGTGAGAGGCTGAAACCGGAAGGCCACAAAGCCAGCCTGACTGAGATAAGACCCTGTCTCAGGAAAACAGATCCCAGCACTGCTTCCTCCCCTCTGCCTGAGCATCCCCTACTGACATGATGGTGTTAAACCGAAATACCACTGTTTCCAAGGGGCTTTCCCTAACAACCAAGCCAGGGAGACCTGTTTCTCTCTCTCCAGTTCCTTAGTGCTCTTTGAAAATCATTCAGGGCCTGGAGAGATGGTTCAGACGTTCAGGGCACACTGGCTGCTCTTCCAAAGGGCCCAGATTTGACTACCAGCACCCATATGTAACTATCATCTGTAACTCCAGTTCCAAAGGATCCAGCATCCTCTTCTGGCCTCCAGGGGCACCAGGCACACGTGGTATCAAGACATACCCACAGGCATAACTCCCATATGCATAAAATAAAGGCTTTTTAAAAAAAATTAAGACCATTCTCTTGCTAGACAGTGAGCTCTCTTTTCAGCAAACCCTAGCACGTTGTTTAAATGGTGGATCAAGTGAATGAACGGTTCCTGGCTACTAAGAACCCGGAATTAAGCAGTCTAGATAGTTAGCTATCTGGGTTCCACCACCTGGAAATAAATTGTCTGGGCTGGATGGCTGACATGTGGCCACATCCTCTGAAATGACTCCAGGGGAACCTAAAATCAGATTTGGGGCAGGACAATTGCTGCTCTAATTATTCTCTCACTGCTCACATGAAGCCCCAACTAAGAACTCCCCAGTGCACACCTCCCCTGCTAAGCAGCCAACATCCTAGGCTGCACTCTTTTTCACCCAATCAGGTTCCAACATAGAAATAAAATAGAAACCTAGAAAAGATTCAGCCCACTAAGGGAATTTCTGGCTCTGAAGCTGAAGCCAGAGTCCTTCTCCTAGACCCGTCCCAAATTTGCAAGGCAATTTGGTGTTGGAGTAGGGAAGTGCACTGTTGCTTTCATGAAGAACACAGCCTCTGGAGGCTGCCTGCTTGGCCTGAAACCTCTACTCTCTGTAGGGTGGAAATCCTGGGGATCTGTGGAAGGAGATTCAGGCTGCTGGGGTGATGCTGAACTGCTCTGCCTGGGCCAGAGCTGGAAGCCTCCCAGAGTTGACTGAGTAATGTACTCACATCTCTCGAAGCCCTCTAAGCAGGCGGACTAGAGACCTGCTTTTCAGCTCAGTAATGGGAGGAGTTGTGGGACCTGATTCTGGCCTCATGCCCACTCAAGGACCTAGTTTAAGAGGGTCCACAGGCAGTCTGGTTAACAGTGGGAGGACTGGGCTAAGGAGACCTTCTGTAATGCTGTGTGCCTGGATCCCCAGAGACTGTTGAGTGAACTATAAAGTCCCAGAGAATGCAGGACTCACCTGGTCTGTTGGGGTCTGCAAGGGTTAATTTATTGAGCCTTTACCACAGAAAATCACCTGAGGCTATCAGGGTCCATATTCCAGGTTAGTATGCGCTCATGTGTCTGTCTGTCTGACTGTCTGTCCGTCTGGATGTTACAAAGGTTGGTAGCTGGACGGTGGTGGCGAACTCCTTTACTCCCAGCACTTGGGAGGCAGAGGCAGGCGGATTTCTGAGTTCGAGGCCAGCCTGGTCTACAGAGTGAGTTCCAGGACAGCCAGGGCTACATAGAGAAACCCTGTCTCAAAAAAACAAAACAAACAAAAAAAAAAAGTTGGTACCAGGATTTCATGCATGCTAGGTAGGTAAGCACTCTATTACTTGCTCTGGTGTATTTAACTGGCTTTAGGTCCTATCTTTCCTCTCCTGTGCTATGGTTTGAATATGATCTGTGCCCCCTATACTCATGCAAAGCTCTAGTTCTGAACTAGGAACTTTGCTTTGTCTTATTGTTTGTTTGCAGTGTTAGGAATTGAACCCATGACTTCACACTGTAGACAATCCTTCTGTTAAGAAGTCCAAAAGAGGGCTGAAGAGATGGCTCAGAGGTTAAGAGCACTGACTGCTCTTCCGAAGGTCCTGAGTTCAAATCCCAGCAACCACATGGTGGCTCACAGCCATCCGTAAGGAAAATCTGATGCCCTCTTCTGGGGTGTCTGAAGACAGCTACAATGTACTTAATAAGTAAATAGATAAATAAATAAACCTTAAAAAAAAGAAAAATATGAAAAAAAAAAGTCCAAAAGAGAGAACTTTGATGGATAGTTGGGCCATTAAAGGAGAGCTTCATGATTGAATCCCAGTGGCTTTATAAAGAGAGGGAGAGAGAGAAGGGGAAGAGAGATGCACACATCCTCTGCTATGATGTCATCAGAACCTGGCCTGTGCTGTTTAGACTTCTGACCTCCAAAGCTGTAAGGCAAATAAAACTCTTCTTTATAAAGCAGTCTGCCTCAGCAACTTTATTATAGTAATGAAAGGCCAATGAGAAGAGTGGAATAATTATTACAAATACATATGTCTATTTTGCCAGTGATGTGGTAAACAGTTTATGTGTGAGAAGACATTCAGGTACTACAGTAGCTCCAGCCCTAAGCTCCCTGCCCTGCTCTTCATGTACTGATCCTCTGAAACTGTAAGTCCACAACAAATGGTCTTCTTTCTTTCTTTTTTTTTTTTTTTTTTTTAGTTTTTTTGAGACAAGGTTTCTTTGTATAGCCCTGGCTGTCCTGGAACTCACTCTGTAGACCAGGTTGGCCTCGAACTCAGAAATCCGCCTGTCTCTGCCTCCCAAACTGCTGGGATTACAGGCGTGCGCCACCACCGCCCGGCTTCAAACTGTCTTCTATATGTTGCATCAATCATGGTATTTTGTCATAGCAAGAGAGAAGTAACTACGACAAAACCAACAGAATTTGCAGCAATTCTTAGGAGAGACCTGACCTCTCCCCTCCAATGCACTCCTGACTTTAGGAGCGATTTCCCCTATTCGGTTACTGAGAGGCCCGTTAGTTAATGTGTCTCCAGTGTCACCAAGATTTATGTCCTAGACACCGTGACTATGTTAAACACATTGCTTTCAGCTTTCTAGTATGTGATACCCCGAGTGGAAGACAGAATCATTTTCCCCACTCAGAAGGAGAGTTTCTGGGTCACACTGCCAGCGAAGGGTACAGTTAGGCCACACTGTGGTCTGGCTGCCACTGATAAATCACTGGAGAGAAACTGTACTTCAGGCAGCACGGGTACAGGATGCTGGTGTGGATTTATCCACATGGCTCTTGTATGTTTTCTTTCTTTTTGATTTTATGACAGTCCCATGCATACATACCATGCATGTGATGATACTCATTTCCCGCCACCCTCTGCTATCCCCTTTCCTTTTCCTCTGCACGGATTCTCCCTCCCTTCTTGTTCCCTCGTGGCTACACCATTTAAGAAAATGACACCCTCCACAGAAACCAGCAACAACCAATAGCACCTCAGGATGGGGCGAGGCCTCATGGACACCTCCTCTATCCATGATAGCTATGCAGATATCTACTGCTGCTGTGTGTTCATGACTACAGTGCCACTCCTTCCAAGCTGGCTTCAAAACTGCAATCCTCCTGCCTCAGCTTCGGTTACTGAAAAACCCTTGAGTTTAATATGTCCCTAGTGTCACCAAGATTTTGTGTCCTAGACACTGTGTCTAGGATTACAGGATGTGCCTCCACACCCAGCACCAGCAGAGTTCTTAAGCTGCTTGTCAAGGGAACTGGCAGGGCCAGAAAAAAACAAAGACAGACTTCCATGGTTTCTCCTTAAAATCAGGCCTACCACTCTGTGGAGTCTTCTGATATGAAGCCTGTGTCTAGAGGGTCCCTGGTGGTAAGGGCACTTAATGACTTCAGGGCTAACTGGACTCTAGGCATGTCTTTCACATAGGCAGCCCTAACCTGACATACGCTCAACTAAGAAAGAATCATAAAGTAAAAAAAATGTTTTCTTTTTGTTACTGGAGATAAAATCCAGGGTCACTAAGTCCATGGTCTACCCATGAGCCACACTGCCAGCCCATGTAAGGACTATTTTTTTTTCTTTTTTCTTTCTTTCTTTTTTTTTTTTTTGGTTTTTCGAGATAGGGTTTCTCTGTGTAGTCCTGGCTGTCCTGGAACTCAGTCTGTAGACCAGGCTGGCCTCGAACTCAGAAATCCACCTGCCTCTGCCCCCCAAGTGCTGGGATTACAGGCGTGCACCACCACACCCGGCTGACTATTTTAATTTGTTTTGTTTTGTTTTGTTTTTTGTTTTTCGAGACAGGGTTTCTCTGTGTAGCCCTGGGTGTCCTGGAACTCACTTTGTAGACCAGGCTGGCCTCGAACTCAGAAATCCGCCTGCCTCTACCTCCCAAGTGCTGGGATTACAGGCGTGCGCCACCACGCCTGGCTGACTATTTTAATTTTTTTATAGTGTGCTTGTATCTGTGTGGGAGTGATGTGTGGGTGGGTAGACAGGTGCCACCACACATTCCAGGGACCAGGATGACTTTTGGGTGTCAGTTCTCTCCTTCCACCATAGATTCTGAAGGCTGGATTCTGTCACTAGGCTCACACAGTAAGCACTTGTTGTACTGGCTGAGCTGTCTAACCCGTCCCACAACCAACATTTTGAGGAAAAGCATCTCAGGGGAACACAGGAGGAAACTGAGCTAATAGCTCCATATCTTCCCTCAGCCAGCCCCCTTCCCAAATTCCATGCCTCTGTTGCCCAAAGTTTGAACTTTCTGGAACATTGTCTGTTCAGTGCTCTCAATAGGGATGCCGG
The DNA here is from genome assembly GCA_964023405.1 of Apodemus agrarius. Classification (NCBI taxonomy): domain Eukaryota; kingdom Metazoa; phylum Chordata; class Mammalia; order Rodentia; family Muridae; genus Apodemus; species Apodemus agrarius. The sequence goes on from OZ030015.1 coordinate 62,539,260, forward strand.
ACGTCCTGGGAACGTCACCATGTGACTCACTTTCCTAAGGAGGTACAGCTGTGCGTCAGAGAACCTGCCCCACAGGAACTGGAAACACAAAGGCTGAGGCATTTCAGTTCCCTTGCAGAGCCTCTGGGCAGGAGCCCTGTGCAGCGCTCGGGAGTCACCTGCTTTGGGAGTCACCTGCTTTAGGGGCTGCTTCTCGAAAGCAGCAGCCCTCCCTGCCCCCAGGGAGCATGTTAAGGTGGATAATTCAGAACAATCAGAACACAGGCCCTGCCTGATCTGCTCTGAGGTGATGAAACAATATCCTGATGGTTCTCAAATCTGCCCCTCCCCGCCTCTGCCAGAGCAGGCCAGCCTGATGCCCAATTTTTATCTGACAGGCAGAGGTCAGTACAATACTGGTCTCTTGACCACTCAGAGTTCATGCTCTCCTCAGACACAGACATGACTCAGAGGAAACCTGGCTCCCTTCTCAAAACCCAAAGATTTCTAGACAACTCATTGCCCAATTCTTTATGTGCCACACTTGATTGTCTCCCAGTTTCCTATTCCTGTGTGATTGTGCAAGCTTCTCTCCTAGGAAGCCACATGTTTATCACATGATGGTAGCCACAGGCCACCAGCAGAGGGAGGGAGGATGCTGGGAAGTCTCCTTCCCTGGATCCTGTTCTAGTGCCTTCCCATAGCCAGCACCCCTCCCGTTGGCTCCCCTGGGGAATCAGCAGAGGCAACAAGAGAGTTCAGAAGGTGGTTCCTGGGCTCCTTTCCTTTACATGCTCAGTTGGCCCCGGGCTCCAAGCCTTTTCTTCCCCTCAGCCTCTAACTGTTGGGGCGAATGTGCCCTAAGACCATGAGATCAAAGCCTTCTGCAGGCTGAGGAGACAGGGACTTATGTGGCTGTTGCATCTGGCTCACCAGAGCCAGTGCTTGGGTTAGTTCTTCAGAGGGCCCTTGAGGAGAGCAAAGCTGTATTTCACTGGGGTGTCAGGGTTGTTTTAGTTAAAAAAAAAAAAAAAAGGCCCTCTTCCTCTCCCACCATAGTTAAGCCAAGAAGAGGAAGCTGCCACAGAGATGTTCGCTCTCTCGGAGCCACACACACAGCTGTACACGTACACAGGCCACACTTCCTCCAGGCCCGACAGGAACCTTGACTTCTGCAAAGACCACTAACCCCAACACCAGTCCCCATGGGCACATCTGGCCACAGCTGAGCTGCTGAAGATTTCCAGTGTGGCTTCAGGACCAAAAAAGGAAGAGAGTCTTCCCTTGCCAAAGACGATCATGGCTCCAAGATACAAACAAGCTGGCTTTTCATATAACTCACCTGATTCTCCAGGCAAAGGTGTCTGTGTCCAAGTGCAAGACACCCTCACTCCCTACCCAGACCCTCACTCTTCTAAGCAAGCCAATGAAGGTGAAAAAACGACTTAGAAATTATCCGGGTTACAAATGCCTTGTTTGGGGAAACAAAACCTGTCTCCAACTCTGCAGGTGTCAAGGACAGAAAACGTGCCAACAACCAAGCTGCTGGCTCAGAAGCCACACCACAATTAGCATCCTGTCCTTTGCTTGTTTTATGTGCACTTCATGTATCACCAGGAGGCCAAAGAGAGTTTCATTTTTGTGGTGTTGTAGATTTGTGCTTTTGGACAAATGCTCTACCACTGAGCTATACATCCAACCCCCTTATTTAAAACATACTTTATTCTTACTAATTTTTTTTTGTATATGTGTGGCATGCACACAGAGGTCAGAGGGCCCTTAGGAGTTGGTTCTCAGGCTGGAGAGATGATGGTTCAGCAGTTAAAAGCACTGACTGTTCTTCCAGAGGTCCTGAATTCAATTCCCAGCAACCACATGGTGGCTCACAACCGTCTGAGATGGGATCCGATGCCCTTTTCTGGTGTATCTCAAGACAGCTACAGTGTAGTACTCATCATATATATAAAATAAATAAATAAATAATTTTTTTGTATTTTTGGTTTTTCGAAACAGGGTTTCTCTGTGTAGCCCTGGCTGTCCTGGAACTCACTTTGTAGACCAGGCTGACCTCGAACTCAGAAATCCACCTGCCTCTGCCTCCCAAGTGCTGGTATTACAGGCGTGTGTGCCACCACGCCCAGCATAAAATCTTTTTTAAAAGGAGTTGGTTCTCTCCTGCCACCTTGTAGGATTAAAGGACTAAACTCATGTCATCAGGCCAGCAGGCAAGTGCCTCTATCCACTGAGCCATCTCAGCACACCCCGTCCATAATTGTCTTAACTGCATGTTTATACAGTAATTTAATTTTCTCTGTTGTAAAAGTCATGAGTCACAATAAAAATTCCTTTTGAAGGGGGCTGGGAATGCAGCTCGGTAATAGAGCTTGTCTAATACTCACAAAGCCCTGCCACTGAGGGGAAATCTTTTAGACACTAAAAGCAAACTATGACTCAACGTACCACCCCACTTAGTACACAGCAGGGTCATTGCACACTTGAACTCAGAGTAGTTCTGCAGATGGCCCTGGAGTTTCTCAGCCCGATCACTGGTAGATCCATCCTCCTTCATTTTCTTTGACTGTCCTATTCCACCAAGCAAGGTGATTTTTACCTAAATGAGAAATGACCTCACTTTATTCAGGGCCTGTTTGGCCACAAACACAAAAATGAAACTGTGTATAGGAACTCTAGTTGGCTCATGGTGTAAGATGTGTCTGGTCTCTTTGGGGTGAGAAGCACTGCTGGATTTTCAATGCTGTCCTGAGTCACAAAGGATAAGGTCTGACTTGCAGTGTTCCCTGATAAGAAGCCAAGAGCTATTCCGGACGGAGCCTTAGCTATTCCTTCCTTTGGGCTAGAAGTTCAAAGTTTCAACATTTAGCCGGGCAGTGGTGGCGCACGCCTTTAATCCCAGCACTTGGGAGGCAGAGGCAGGCGGATTTCTGAGTTTGAGGCCAGCCTGGTCTACAGAGTGAGTTCCAGGACAGCTAGGGCTAAACAGAGAAACCCTGTCTCGAAAAAAAAAAAAGTTTCAACATTTAATTGGGGGAAAGCCTTCTGTTGTCCACTTGTCAAGACTATCAACTTGCCCCAGCAAGGGCTGTATCAGTGCCATTAGCTTTTCAGCAGTGGAAACAGAGAGGGGGGCACAGGAAGCATTGCTATGAAAAAGGCTTGGTCCACCACACAAACCTCAGTCCTCAGCCGAGGGGGAACAGAAGGTAGAGATACCTTCCAGACTGTCACTCTGTGGTACACACAGGAAATGACATCACATGCACAACACTCAGGTTGACTAAGCTCTTAATGGTCAGAGATGAGATGAGACTAGGGGAATTTTATGTCTTCACATTTCCAACATATTCTGGGCACAGTCACTGGGAAACTCTGGGAGAGAGTGCCTCGGGCTTCCAGCTAGTCATTCCAAGTAACTACTTCATAAGCATTTCCAATTTAATCTTATTTTACTTTTTTAAAGACAGAGCCTCACATAGCCCAGGCTGGCCTCAAACTCATGATCTATCTGCTTCGGCCTCCCTAGTTCTAGGACTGCAGGCATGTATAACATAATATATTATGTTATTATATTATATTATTAATTTTTAAAGACAGGGTCTCACTATGTTGCTCTGGTTAGCCCAGAACTCACTATGTTGATCAGGCTAGCCTCAAACTCACAGTGATCTCCCTGCTTTTACCCACCAAATGCTGGTTTTTAAAGTGTGTGTCACTACACTCAAACAGGTATATACTACCTCAATTAGCTCAGCATTTCTGACTTCAGAAGCCTCCACGCAATCAACGATAAAATCAATAGTATCCACCAACACAGCTACCCAAGTTCTATAGCAGTGAAAAATGAATGTCCAAGCCAATTCACCTATGATGATGAGGCATAGGACACACTATTGCTAGTGTAGCTACTGATAAAGCTTCAGTAATAGGCTGGGAATGCCACAGCCCAGCTTGTGCCCAGACATCAGGCAATCTTGTTAAAATGTTCCTTTCCTATCCTCACTCCCAAGTCAGAGATTTACAATCCTGTACCAAGGTACAAAACTGTTAGTTTCTTTACTCTTAAAAGCAGGTGCAGCATGTGCTGGGCATCTCTTACAGCTGTTTATAATAGCTTCACTGAGCTAGGGTCGGGGCTGCTGTTGTTGCTGCTGCTGCAGAGTTTAACAGTGTAGCTCAGATGAGGGTCCTAGAAACAGTGTATCGAGACTCAAGACCTGCTGTGCTGTCTCTAGGTAAAACCAACTGAACTTTGATTTCATTTGCTGTCAAATAAGGATAACAGGACTGGAGAGATGGCTCGGCAGGCAAAAGTGATTGCCACTAAATCATGATGACCAAAGTTTAATACCCAGAACCCACATAAAGGTGAAAGAACAAGACTCCAAAGCTACTCTTTGACTTCCACATGAACACCATAGTATGTGTGCACACATGTGTACACACACAATAATAATAATAAAATAATTTTTAATAATAAGAACAGGGGCTGGAGAGATGGCTCAGCAGTCTAGAGCACTAACTGCTCTTCCAAAGGTCCTGAGTTCAAATCCCAGCAACCGCATGGCAGCCCACAACTATCCGTAATAAGATCTGACTCCCTCTTCTGGAGTGTCTGAGGACAGCTACAGTGTACGTATAATAAATAAATCTTTAAAAAAAAAAAAAAAAAAACAGGTCCAGGCATGGTGGCGCACGCCTGTGACCCCAGCACTTGGGAGACAGAGGCAGGCGGATTTCTGAGTTCGAGGCCAGCCTGGTCTACAGAGTGAGTTCCAGGACAGCCAGGACTACACAGAGAAACCCTGTCTCAAAAAACCAAAAAAAACAAAACAAAACAAAACAAAAAAAAAAAAAAAAAAAAAAAACAGGGCCGGGCGGTGGTGGCGCACACCTTTAATCCCAGCACTTGGGAGGCAGAGGCAGGCGGATTTCTGAGTTTGAGGCCAGCCTGGTCTACAGAGTGAGTTCCAGGACTGCCAGGGCTACACAGAGAAACCCTGTCTCGAAAAACCAAAAAAAAAAAAAAAAAAAAAAACAAAAAAAAACAAAAAAAAAAAACAAAAACAAAAACAAAAACAAAAACAACCAAAAACAGAATAAGAATAGTACTTTTTCTTCTAAGGTCTAGACCTGGTTAGTTTTATGTCAATTTAACACAAGATAAAGTCATTTAAGAGGAAGAAACCTCAATTGAAAAAAATGCCTCTAGAAGACCAAGCTCTGGGCAAGCCTACAGAACATTTTCTTAATTAGTGAGTGATAAGAGAGTTCAGTCCATTGTGGATGGGGACACCTTGGGATAGTGGCCTGGGTTCTATAAGCAGGATGAGCAAGCTACTAAGAGCAAGCCAGTAAGTAGCACTCCTCAATGGCCTCTGTATCAGCTCCCGATTCCAGATTCCCGCTCAGTGTGAGCTCCTGCCCTGGCCTCCCTCATGAACTGTGATTCAGGATGTATAAGCCAAATAAACCCTTTCCTCCCTTAGTTGCTTTTGGTCATGGTGTTTCAACACAGCAATATTAACCCTAACCAAGACCCCCCCTTCCAAAGTGTCAGGAGGAGGCTGGAAAGATTGCTTAATGGTTAAGAGAGCACATACTGTTCTTGCAGAGGAACTGTCTTAGTGTTTATTGTTGTGACAAGACACTATGACCAAGGCAATTTACAGAAAAAGGTCACTGGAGCTTATAGTTTCAGAGGTTGAGTCCATGACTATTCCGGTGGGGAGCATGGCAGCAGGCAGGTGGCAAGCAGGCAGGCATGGCTATGGAGCAGTCGCTGAGAGCTTATGTAGTGATCCACAAACACAGGGCAGAAGAAGGGCTAACTGGAGCATCCATCCCCAGTGACACACCTCCTCCAACGTGACCACACCTTTCAGACAGTTCCACTAACTGGGGACTAAGCATTCAAATACACGAGCCAAGAAGGGCCATTCTCCTCCAAACCATCCCAGGACCCAACCTCTCAGAACCAGTTTTGGGTAGCTCACTGCCGCTTGAAACGCCAGCTCCAGGGGGCCTGGCTCCTTTGGTTCTCCTTGAGCATCTGCACTCACATGCACCGGAGCACGCACATACGCACACGCACACGCACACGCACACACACACACACACACACAGCAATGCTAGCTAGCTCACTGAGATGGGTAAGAGGACAGATGAAATAACAGATAAGACACCAGCATAGGCATCCTCCAGCATAGGGGCTGGAAAAAATATCTCAGAGACACAGAGAGCATACTGCTCATGCAGAGGACCTGAGTTCAGTCCCCAGCACCCACACAGAGCAGCTCATAACTGCCTGTAACTCCACCTCCAGGGTGTCCAATACCTCTGGCCTCTATAGGGGTCACTGCCCATACCACACATACCCAATTACAGGTGTCTATGACCATGTTGACAATTCCTTGCTTTTTGTGGGGTTTTGTTGAGGCTAGTTGTGAGCCTCTTACCTGCTGGCCCTTAATAAGTGTATCCCCTTAATTGTTTTGATATGCAAGAAGACCTAGAACAGTGGCTCTCAACCTGTGGGTCACAACCCATAGGGAGTCAAACGACCTTTTCACAGGGGTCACCTGAGACCACCAGAAAGCAGAGATTTAGCTTGAGATTCATAAAAGGTGTAAAGTTACTATTATGTAGTAGCAACTAAAATAATTTTATGGTTGGGAGTCACTACAACATGAGGAACTGTTAAAGGGTGGCAGCATTAAGAGGTTAAGAACCGCCAGGCGTGGTGGCGCACGCCTGTAATCCCAGCACTCCGGAGGCAGAGGCAGGCGGATTTCTGAGTTCGAAGCCAGCCTGGTCTATAGAGTGAGTTCCAGGACAGCCAGGGCTACACAGAGAAACCCTGTCTCAAAACAAACAAACAAACAAACAAAACAAAAACAAAAACAAAAACAAAAACCCAAAAAACAAAAAACAAAAACAAAAAAACAAAACAAAACCAAGGTATTATCTTTGAACCAAAACCAAAACCAAAAAAGGGGCCTAGAGGGATGGCTCGGTGTTAAAAAGCACTTGTTTCTCTTGCAGAGACCCAGGTTCAATTCCCAGTACTCACAAGGTGGCTCGCAACTATCCGGAACTCTATTCCCAGGGGGTCTGACAGCCTTTTTTGACCTCCTTGGGGGAACAGACACATAAGTGGTACACAGACATATGTGCAGGCAAAATACCCACACACATAAAATAAAATATATATGTAAAAATTTTGTTTTAACCTTAAAGCTAATCAAAGTTAGAATTAGAAGCTAGTCAGGGGTAGAGTTCTTTCAACAGTACATCACATGTTTACAATGCATAAGTATGTCCTCGATTTGGTCCCACCCCCCCACTCCCCCCACACACATATAATTAACTTGGGATAGACTTGAACATTGTAGTAAGGACATATTTCAAACAGAAGAATGTCTTTTTTCTTTTGTTTTTGGTTTGGTTTGGTTTGGTTTGGTTTTGAGACAGGGTTTCCCTAGCTGTTCTGGAACTTGCTCTATAAATCAGGCTGGCCTCAAACTCAGAAATCCACCTGCCTCTGCCTCTGTGTCTCTGCCCTTCTGCCTCTAACTCTGGAGTGGGATTAATGGCATGCACCACCACACCTCACCCCAGAAGAATGTCTCTGATGGCAGATTCGGCTATTGTAGGCCCCACAGTTTACACTCAGCAGCAATCTCTAGCATAGTGGCACATATCTGTAACCCTGGCTGCTTGGAGGGCCTAAGGTTGCAGGCCAGCCTGGGAAGCTATATGGCAAATTCAAGGCCAGCTTAGACAATTTACCCAAACTCTGCTTAACAATTAAAAAATGGCCTAGAGGGGGCCTATGGTAGGGCTGGTAGGGATGTTGCCTAGTGGTAATGTCCTGCCTCGCAGGCACAAGCCCTGGGTTCCATCTCCAGCACTACACACACAAAAGAAAATCTCTATTCCTAGTACTCACATTAGACTTCAGAGTGACCACTCATTCTTGCTTGCAAACTGAATGACTATCCAGTTTTTTTCTCAGTGAACAGACCTCAAACAGACGTGCACCTTGCCTCCGCCTCACTTCTGTGAACAGATCTGATCCTCACAGGACCCCAGCATACGAAACACCCTTCTCATAGTTCCACGTATTGTCTCTTAGTAAATGTTCCATGAAATCTGATGACCCTGTTAGGGAAGGAGAGACAATCCATAGTCACAATTCCTAACCTGCTAGATTGTAGAGTTTGGAAAGTACAAATTGCTGGTTTGGAGCTAAACTTACCAAGCCGTGGCTAGGTTCTCCACTTGCCCTGGTCAGTGTCAGGGGGACTCCTCGGCTATCACTTCCAACCCCAGCAGGGCCAGCGAATGGCTCCTTAGCAAAGTAGAGGCAAGGAGGTCCTGGCCACGTGAAGGCCCTGAGGCCTTTCAACATAAAATCCTGCACCCACAGTGGGTGATTGAGGGCAAGCAGAATTGCCTTCTTTTGCCTGCAAGATTAGTCTAGCATCGAATGAGAAGCCCCACTGCTGCACACTGCCGGGGGAAGTGGCCCTGGTTTCAGGGGTTTAGATAGTGGTCGAGATGCAAATGCAGATCCTTCCTAAGAGGCTGCTGCAGCAACCTTCTTAGGGAAGCACAGGCTGCAGAGAAAGGAGATATGGCATTGAGTGCACCCTGCCATCTCCCATGGTGCTAGCCAGCAGGCCAGCAGCAAGGGACATTCCAGGGGGTGCTGACCGAAGTGGGAGATGACGCCAGACTTAACCCTTTGTTTGGCTTTAAAATAGAGTTTCATTATCTAGCCTCCAGTGCAAGATCAGCTGCCAAACTCCTGAGCAGAAGCAAGAGAAGGCACAGCCCTAGTCTAGCTGCTCAGGGGCAGGGCCAGCCCACATCCTCTCCTACAGCTCACTCCGCTGCTATCTGAATCTGCGATTTCTCCTAGAGGCATGTTGGAATAAACCATCTTGTATAACCTTCCCTGGAGGAAGTTAGAAAACAAAATGTCTTTGCACGGAGCTTAAAATGGTCCAGCAAAAGAGAAAGGCTAATATCCAAGCAAGGTCGGCTGGAAACTCAAATCAGGCAAGGCCGTGTCCAGCTCAGGTCTCTGAAAAGATGTGGAGCAGGGTTGAGAGACTCAGCTCCACCCAGTGTCTCTCCGCCTCGAATCAATCTTAGTTTTTAAGCATTATACTCCTGGGCTGGGGGAGACAGCAGGGTCATTAGCGCTTTCCTTACAAAGGTAAAGCCCTTGGGCATGGTGGTGAGTCTGTAATCCCAGAGCTGGCAGAGGGCTGGCCAGCCTAATCTACTTGGGCAGCTCTGAGTTGTTGGGAAGTGGGTAAAACACATTCGGCCACACACGAAATATTCTTCAGAACAAGGCTCCTTCATGTTCGCAAGAGCTGTAGACTACTTGTCAAAAAGGGACCAGCTCTTCAAGATGAGAAGATGGACCATTAGTATGTTACCTCAGGGCTCAGTTATAAAGCAGGTTTCTAACAGGAACCTTTCACCAGGGTGGTAGTGCACACCTCTTAACTCCAGCATTCTGGAAGCTGAGGCAGAAGGATTAGAAGGTTAAGGTCTGCTAGACCTTGGTGGCGCACGCCTTTAGTCCCAGCACTTGAGAGGCAGAGGCAGGCAGATTTCTCAGTTCGAGGCCAGCCTGGTCTACAGAGTGAGTTCCAGGATAGCTAGGACTACACAGAGAAACCCTGTCTCAAAAAACAAAAACAATTTAAATCATTTTACGTGTGTGGGTGCTGTACTTGCATCTATGTCTGTGCACATGTGTATGTGTGGGGGACCCTAGAAAACCTGAGAGGGCGTCAGATCCCCTAAAACTGCAGTTACAAGTGCTTGTGAGGCACCATGTAGATATGTAGGTGTTGGGAACTGAATCCAGGTCCTTTGGAAGAACAACCAATGTTTGTTTGCTTTGTTTATTTGTTTTCCTTTTTGGTTTTCTCTGTGTAGCATTGGCAGACCTGAAACTCTATAGACCAGGCTGACCTTAAACTCAGAGAATCACCCACCTCTGTCATGCTGGATTAAAGGAGTGTACCGCCACTGCCCAATACAGCCAGTGTTTTAACCACGGCTCCAGCTCCATTAATGCATTTTAAAATTATCTTGATTGAAGTGAGAAAGAGCAAATGGAACAGTCTGAGAGGGAGTGCACACATGTGCAGGTGCTCCCAGAAGCCAAGAACAACCAGACCCTCTGGAACGGGGCTCTCGGGCATTTGCGAGCTGCCTGTAATGGGCTGCTCTGGATCTTCTCAAAGAGCACCACACACTCCTAACCACTGAGCCATCTCTCTAGCTCTGACATGTTGAGTTTGGAAACAGATCTTCCAGCACTTGGGAGAATTACCAACAGCCTCCAACCAGAAAACTGAGATCTTCGTTTTAACTTTCTCCTGTTTGGTTACAGGCTTGTACTGCCACTGCCGGCTTCTACATGGATACTGAAGACCCCACAATTCAGGTCCTCATGCCTGCAGGGCAAGCACTGACCTCACCAAATCAACCCCGAGCCTGGGGGCAAAGGACTATGGCACAGCTGCTGGCTGCCAGGCCTTTGTTTTTTAAGATTTATTTTTATTATTTTTAATTGAGTGTAGGTGTATATCTGCTTGGGGGTATGTGCAGGTGAGTGCAGGTGTTCACGGAGGCCAGAGATGTCAGAGCCTCTGGAGTTGATTTAATGCCACGTAGCATGGGCGGTGGGAACCGAATTTGGTCCCTGAAAGAGCAGAGCAGAGCAGAGCAGAGCAGAGCAGAGCAGAGCAGAGCGGAGCGGAGTTCTTGACTGATGAGCCATTTCACCAGCTCCTCGTCCCAGGAATTAACCCTTATTCCACATTTGAGAATCTGTGCAATCTACCACATTAACAGATTAAGACCAAAAAAGCACATGAACATCCCAACATGTTTGAACAAAGCATTTGCAAAAAGTCAGCATGTTTTTCTACTTTAAAACTATAGGCCGGCGGCGGCGGCGGTGGTGGCGCACGCCTGTAATCCCAGCACTCTGGGAGGCAGAGGCAGGTGGATTTCTGAGTTCGAGGCCAGCCTGGTCTACAGAGTGAGTTCCAGGACAGCCAGGGCTATACAGAGAAACCCTGTCTCAAAAAACAAAACAAAACAAAACAAAACAAAAAAACAAAACAAAACAAAACAAAAAACAAAAAAAAACTATAGGAAAAAATGACTCATGCTCCTCAATCTTGAGGCATGAGGTATATTCACATTAAATCCAAAAAGTGGGCAAAGAATACAACAAGGAAGAAACAGCCAAGACTGTAAGAGAAGACACGAGCCTTATCAGTGATCAGGACCCATTGGACTGGTGCAACTGCCCACAGTAACAAACAATGGTGCCGATGAGCACAGGTCCTCTTAGAAGGTATGGCTTAGGGGTAAGGACATAGCTCAAGAGTAGAAAATTTGCCTGCCATGCCCACAGCCCTGGGGGCGAGCCTCGGAGCCATAAGAAAAAGGTATGAGAAGGATATAAGCTGTGCTAACCATTTTTCAAAGGACAGTTTGTGCCTATTGATATTTAAAATACATGTGTTTCTCAACTTAGTGACTCCATAACTATATTTTTCCATGTATTTGTTTATTTGTTTTTTGTTTTTGTTTTTGTTTTGGTTTTGGTTTTTCGAGACAGGGTTTCTCTGTGTGGTCCTGGCTGTCCTGGAACTCACTCTTGTAGACCAGGCTGGCCTCGAACTCAGAAATCCTCCTGCCTCTGCCTCCCAAGTGCTGGGATTACCAAGTGCGCCACCACGCCTGGCTTATTTGTTTATTTTTAACAAAGTCTCACTATTGGAACGCACTATGTAGACCAAGCTGGCCTGCCTCTGCCTCCTGGGAGATGGAATTAGCAGTGTAGATTTTATTTCATGTATGTAAGTATCTGCTTGCATGTGTGTATATGTACCATGTGTGTTCCTGATGCCCACAGTAGAGGACATCAGACCTCCTGGAACAGGAGTTGCAGGCAGTTGTGAGCCATCTTATGAATGCTGGGAACTAACCCAGGTCCTTTGGAAGAACAGCAAGAGCAAGAGCTCTGACCAGCTGAGCCATTTCTCTAGTCCCACACACATCTCAATACTGTTTTTTTTTTTTTAAAGAAAACATTCATTTGTGTGACCCATGTTTTTGTACCATACATGGCTTCTCACTGTAATATTGCTTGGGATAATAAAAACTAAGGTACCCTGCCAGGAATTAGAGTTATCTTCTGCGCCATTTCTCCACCGAGAACATGGGAGCTGGAAGAGATCTTGTAAGCATACCTTTGTAGTTTTACAATTCCTTGGGTCGCGCCTCTTAGAAGATGAGCCGTTTTGGGGCCACTGCTGTCAGAATGCCTTCCCTGCTTCTGTCTAGGAAAGAGATGTGAGCATACCCACTGAGTTCTAAGGGTTTAAAAAAAAAAGTGTTCAGAGTATCAGGTGCCAAGGGTGAGGTGGATGCTAGAAGCTGCTCTGCTAGGCTGACCTGGATAGCCTGTCACGTGACAGACAGCCGGACCTGGAGTCTGGAGAAGGGGTGTGCAGAGCAGCAGTCAGGGGCATCCGAGCCACCTAAGCACAGAGGAATTGATATTCTCTGTAGGAATGGCTGCCTGGGCTGGGTTTCCCAACAGCATACACCACCCAGACTTGCTGGCCTGTGAGCGGAAGTCTTAGAACCCTTCTGGCAGGAAGAGGCTGGCTATTGACAAGATCAAGTTCTCTGCTAACCTAGGAGAACATCAGCCCTGATGTGGCTTCCTTTATGATGGTGACTTCGGGAGGAGACTGCTGGGTTTTCTGCATGTAGACACGGGAGCTGAAGAAATATAGCAACATGCCGAAGGATGTGGGCAAGATGGCGCTCCCGCTCCTGTGCCCACTGAGCAGCCAGCAAAGGCCTGCCATTTGTTGTCGCTGCTCACCTTTTAAACGACAGCGGTTGCCAGGTGTATATGAAGAGGAACCTTGAGTCATGCGAGCGCGTTAGAGAAGGCAATCCCTTAGCTGTGGTCTGCATGTATGTCCTTAGTGTGGCCTCTGTGGTCAGCATTTACGCAGTGAGTGCCATTTACCAACCTGCCCACAGGATGACTCCCAGTCCCCGAAGCAGTGTAGTTGGACTCTTTCCCTTGGGGTGCACAGAGATCAACGATGATATTGGGGTTAATGGTGCCGGCATCCCTTTCGTAGATATGAGTGGTTTATGGTAGCCCAGAATCGATTTCCCTTGGGTCATAAAGTCACACAGACAATGCTTCCCTCTCTGGACCTGCACTGATGTGGGTGTGTTTTACTGCCTACAACCTTCTCTCTTAACCTTCTGATTCATGGTGGCTTGGTTCCTCCATCAACACAGAGGTCTCTAGGGAAAGGCTTTTGTTGACCTTTTATTGATTGGATTGGAGGCTATAAGCACTTCACAATAGTTTTTAAAAAACATCAGGAAAGGTTCCACTTATCAAAGTCCAGCAGGTACACCCAACTATCTGTAAATTCAGCAGACTGAGAAACCGCAGCAAAGCAGTCTTAACTACAGAGGTCCCCACTCCTGAACAACAACAACAACAACAACAACAACACACACACACACACACACACACACACACACTTTCCACACCAACCACATCTAAATTAACAAAGACTCTTTTCTCTGAACGAGACAGAAACAGACACAGAAGATAAAGGATTGAGAGCTCAGTTACATCAGAGCACTATGGGGTTGTCACTTGTCACCTGGAGAGAAAGATATGACTCTTATACCAGAACCCCCCTTTCTCTGGAGCTCAGCCATGGGAAATCAAGTAAGGATAACACAGAAGCTGAACGGGAGGCTGCTGAACACTACCATGACTATCTGGGGACAGGAAAGGGTCAGCTGCATGAGTCAAGGGACTGGAAACAGTAAATCTGAAAAACTTGGTGCCATTGTTCAAGTGCCACTCGGCTTTGGGCCACTGTGTTTTCTTTGGAGCTAAAGGTCACTATGGGCTCCTTCTGTTTGCTGGCTCCAAACACAGACGGGTTACTTTGTCGGCTGTCTAGCATGTCTTATCTACTCACACACAACTCAAAAAGAACTTTCCCTGCTCTGCTTAGAATGCTTCAAGTTCTTATGAAAATTGGTGCCCTTTCTTTTTTTCTTTCTTTTTCCTTCTTTCTTTCTTTCTTTCTTTCTTTCTTTCTTTCTTCCTTCCTTCTTTCTTTCTCTCTTTCTTTCTTCTTTCTTTCTTCTTCCTTCCTTCCTTCCTTCCTTCCTTCCTTCCTTCCTTCTTTCTTTCTTTCTTTCTTTCTTTCTTTCCTTCTTTCCTTCTTTCTTTCTTTCTTCCGTTTTTTTTTTTTTCAAGACAGGGTTTCTCTGTGTAGTCCTGGCTGTCCTGGAACTCACTCTGTAGACCAGGCTGGCCTCGAACTCAGAAATCCGCCTGCCTCTGCCTCCCAAGTGCTGGGATTACAGGTGTGCGCCACCACGCCCGGCTTTCCTTTCTTTTTCTTTCTTTCTTTCTTTCTTTCTTTCTTTCTTTCTTTCTTTCTTTGGCTTCTTTTCCATGTCACCCTTTGAATTGTGGGGACAGAAAGGGACCTCTATTTAAAGTCACTAGACATTCATTACCACCTGACAGCAACCTTAGGAAAGCCTGCCAAACCCTGGTGGCTGGACTTGGCTATTCAGAATACCCTGGGCTGGATAAAAATACAGAGCCTGGTACTGGGGCACACGCCTATAGTGCCAGCAACTCAAAAAGCTGATGCAGAAAAACACGGCTTCTTGAGGCCGGAAGATCCACTGCAGCATGGATGACAAGAGAAGACTCATTTAAAGCGGAGAGGGTAGTGTGATGGCTCAGTAGTACCTGGTGACCTGACCCCAGGATATGCGTGGTGGAAAGACAACCAAATCCCAGAGGTCCTCTGACCTCCACTCACATGCACACCCATGAAATTAATAAATAATTTTTAAATCCTTAAAAAATTACCCCCACACATACTTTCTTCAGTAGTCCCAAATCTTGGTTCACCCAACACCAGCTGCCTCTACCAGGCCATCCACGTTTGACCACAGTGAGATCAAAGCCATGCACCTGAAGTGCACAGAAGATGTCTCCAGTGCCACATCCACCTTGACCCCTAGATAGGTCCCCTGGGCCTGTCTCTCCCTCCTCACTACAAAAAAAAAAAAAAAAAAAAAAAAAAAAAAAAAAAAGTGATCATATCACCAGGACAGAATTGGAGATGTCAAAGAATTACAGTGACAGGCCCAGACTGAGGTGGTACCTTCTGCCTCTGCTGATCATCAGAGCCCGTGAGGCACCACCAAGAAAGACAAAGAAGCAGAAACACATAAAAGAGTGAAACTCACTTTTGATAAGATTGTCAATATTGACCAACAGACACATCACTAGTTTTGGCTTTTGTTTTATTTCAGTTTTTTTGTGTGTGCTTTTTTGTTTTTGTGTGTGTGCTTGTTTTTGTTTTTGTTTTGTTTTTGTGTTTTTTTTTTGTTTTTTGTTTGCTTGTTTGTTTGTTTGTTTGTTTTTTCAAGACAGGGTCTCTCTGTGTAGTCCTGACTGTCCTGGAACTCACTCTGTAGACCAGGCTGGCCTCGAACTCAGAAATCCACCTGCCTCTGCCTCCCAAGTGATGGGATTAAAGGCATGTGCCACCACCGCCGCCTGGCTGTTTTTTGTTTTGTTTTGTTTTGTTTTGTTTTTGAGCTAAGTCCTCTCTATGTAACTCTGGCTGTCCTGCAGCTTGCCATATACATCAGGCTGACTTCACAGTCACAGAGATCCTCCTGTCTCTGCCTCCTGAGTGCTGGTATTAAAGGTGTGCAAGAGCATATCTGTAACACCAGATTTTAGCCACAGAACTTTCTGGAAGTATTTAGGAGAGCCTGGGTACTTCACAGTCTGTGGATAGCAATGTGAGGGCACCACCCTGATGACATCATAGAAGACATCAGCAATGGTGCGGTGGGAAGCCCGGCTAGAGAAGAAGTAACAAGAGAAAAGAATTTCAAAAAAGATCACCTATCCCAAAAAAATTACATATACAGAAACAGACAGGCAGGACAGAGAAAGACAGAGAGACAAACAGAGAGAGATTAAGACTCCACATCTTTCTATTCAAAGGGGCCAGACATAAAAAAATGTGTCCATTCAGTTTTTTTAAGATAGGACCTCACTTGTAGCCCAGGCTAGCCTCAAAGCTCACAACTCTTAAGGTGGTCTCTTCAGGCACCAGACATGCAATACACAGACATATTTGTAGGCAAAACCCACTCGTATACATAAAATAAAAATTAAAAAAAGAAAAACACTGTAAATCTCCTGCCTCAGCCTTTCAGGTGCTGGGATTCTGGCTGTGCGTCACCACAGGCAGGCATGTGTGTCATCATGCTGGCTAGGAAGCTACTACAAAAAAATCACATAATTCACTCATTTGGGGAAAGGCCCATGCAGAGGTTGGAGGGCAACTTGCAGGAGGCAGTCCTCTCCGTCCACCCGGAGGCTTGGGAGCCAAAGTCAGGCTGGCAGGCTTGGCAGCGAGTGCCTCTACCTGTCTCGCCAGCTCCTGAAGCTCCTTCCTTATATTTTTACAGATGATTTAACATGTGATCAGTTTTTAAAATGTATTCATTTACTTGCCTGTGTGTGTACAGGTGTATGTGAAAGAGACAGAGTAGCACAGAGAAAGACAGAGACAAAATTCAGAGGCCAGAAGATGGCATCAGTGCCAGCATGCCCCAGTGATGCCCCAGTGACCCTCCTGCCTCCACCCTTACTTAGAGCTGGGGTTACAGATGTACACCAAACCCCTGGCTTGCTTCATGGGTGCTGTGATCAGAAATCTGTCCTCAGAACAGGAAGCACCCTAACATCTGAGCCAGCTCTCTCTGGCCTCTTATCAGTTCTGTCTAGAATATTTTAGTAGAGGAACAATAATGATTTAGTAATTTCCTCCATCTTTCTTTCAGGTTAATCAGCAAATACTTAACAGGTAAAGAGGTGGTAACGATGCTCCAGCAGACACTGGGAATACAAAAGTGGCTTGCTGTATGTCAGGTCTGTGCTGAAGGCTTCCCAAGGGTTCACACATTCAGTTGTACGACCCTCCAGGAGATAGAGCTATTGATACATCCACTGCACAGATAAAACCAGGCATGAAGAGGCAGAACCACTTCTTTTCTTTTCTTTTTTTTTTTTTTTTTTTTTTGGTTTTTCGAGACAGGGTTTCTCTGTGTAGCCCTGGCTGTCCTGGAACTCACTCTGTAGACCAGGCTGGCCTCGAACTCAGAAATCCGCCCACCTCTGCCTCCCAAGTGCTGGGATTACAGGCGTGTGCCACCACCGCCCGGCTCAGAACCGCTTCTTAAATCGTCATAACTGAGGATGGGGATGTCGCTCAGTTGGTGGAGTATATGCCTACCACACAGGAAGCCCTGAGCTCAGTCCCCAGCACATTACATACCTGGCACGGTACTGCAAACAGTAGTCCTGGTTCTTGAGAGGCTGAATTAGGTTCACAACAAGTTAGAGGGCAGCCTAGGCTCCACAAGGAAACCCTGTCTCAGAACCGACCTACCGAGGAGTACGTAAGTAAATCTCCTGATAGGCAGGGGAGACCTTTTAAAGGTGTGCAGCCTGGCTCCAGAGCCTGCAGTTACCACCAGGAGCCAGTATCTAACTCCATTACCAACTGTAAGTAAGGCAGAAGGATTTTTTTTTTTAAATCGTTTGCCAAAAGACTAAAGGAATATAAAATTCCCTGCAAAGCGGATATCAGCCTAGAAGCTTGGAATACCCAAAACACAATCCACATATCAAATGATGTCCAAGAAGAAGGAAGGAGTGGCCCCTGGTACTAGAAAGGCTCACTGGAGCAGTGTAGGGGATTACCAGAACAGGGAAGTAGGATGGGGTGGATGGGGGAACAGGGGGAGGGAAGAGGACTTATGGGACTTTCGGGGAGCGGGGAGCCAGGAAAGGGGAAATCATTTGAAATGTAAATAAAGAATATATCGGGAAAAAATTTATCACATCAAAAAAAAATATTCCCTGCAAATCCTTGACTGGAGCTACAAATGAGATTGCCCTATCTAAGCACAGCACAGAGTTTTCTCTGAGCTTCAGCTGAGATATTAAGAAGGCCAATCATGGGCTGGAGAGATGGCTCGGTGGTTAAGAGCACTGACTGCTCTTCCGAAGGTCCTGAGTTCAAATCCCAGCAACCACATGGTGGCTCATAACCATCTATAATGAGATCTGATGCCCTCTTCTGGGGTGTCTGAAGACAGCTACAGTGTACTTACATATAATAAATAAATCTTGAAGGAGGAGGAAGACGAGGAGGGAGGAAGACGAGGAGGAGGCCAATCATTTCCACAGTTCAGTTTCTAAAGTATCTTGATTTTTTAATGTGGTGGAATGGAAGTTAGTCCACTCAAGGAACCAGAGAAACACGAAACTAATTTTTCCATAAACCGCGCTGAACTGATCCCCTAGATGATGATTTAGGGGACAGAGAAGGCTGTCAGTCCATCTGGGACCTAAAAGGCAAATCAAGGGTAAGGGCCACCCTCAGAGCAAGAAGATGCCTACTCCCCACCATTTTAGTGACTGTGCGTGATATTTACTTTGGGATATATTGGGTTTACAGAGGCTAAAGGTCATTATGTGTCCCCTGTCCACGCCCTGCACAGGTTACCTGCGAGCCGCAGCACGGCCCTGTCCTGCCCATGGTGACAGGCAGTGGTACGGCAGGCCACGGTGCCTACCTGTCTTCAAGAGCTGCCAAGTGCCGTACAGCACCTCTTCCCTGCCTTAAACCCAACCATCAGCTGTCAAGGGTCTTCAACTTTAAATAAAGGTTAATTTCTGGAGTTAGGCATAGTGGTAAGTGCCTGTAATCACAGTACTTGGGAAGTGGAAGCAGAAGGATCGGCCCTGGCTATGTAGTGAGTTCAAGGGCAGGCTGGTCTCAAAGAAACCCGTCTCAAAGTGGGGAGGGCTTCGTCAAGTTTTAGACTCCATGATAATAGTATAAGCTATTGCTACGCGCGCCCCTCCTTTTCTGTCTGCCCCTCCTCCCTCCCGCTCTTCCCCACCCCTTGTTTCCTTCCTTCCCCAGCCCCTTTCTTTCTTCCTTTCATGAATAATCTCCATCGACCACAGTTGACTTAAGAGAAATATGTAAATTACTCCTTAACAAGTCTAAATTACCTACCTTAACAAAGCCAAATGCTAAAAATGTCTGTAAGGCAGAAGCAATTTAAAAGAAGAAAAGAGCCAGGGATTTAAGGTCTGAATGTAGGAGCTGGCAATGAAACTCAATGCTGGCCTAGCATTCCTGAAGCCCCAGGTTTGATTTCCAGAAGTCAATGCTGGGGATTAGCTCTATCCTGGGTGTGATAGCAGAACTCAGGCTGAAAAGTTCAAGGCCAGTCCTAGTCACATATTAAGTCCCTATCTCAAAGACAAAAATACAGAGTTTAGGCCTCTAATTCCTGCATTTGGGAGACAGGAGGAATCGGAGAGGCACATGGTGAGTTTATGGCCAAGTTAGGCCACATAAGATGCTGTCTCAAAACAAAAATAATAATAATAATAGTAAATAAAAATTAATAACTTGCATATAAAAATTGCGGTTGTAAATGTTTCTATCCCAATTTAGCACAAAGTATATATGTATAGTGGCTAAGCTGTATTTGTTCTCTTGCTTAAAAAGTAAAATATTGCCTGAATCAAATTCTTGCCCAGTGCCCCCAACTCAGTAAAGTCAAGTTTGCCATTGTCCTCTGAAAACTGAGAACGCTAGGGACTGCAGGAAGGCAGATCTACAAGAGTTCAGAAGGCTGGTGTGCTGCTTGGTTTTGCCAACTTCATACAAATCTAGACAATCTGAAAAGAAGGAACCTCCACTGAGGAGTCACCTCCATCAAACTGGCCTGTAGACAAGCTTATCTGACGTTCTCTTGATTAGTGACTGATGTGGGCAGGCCCAGCTCACTATGGCTGGTATCATCTTTTGGCAGGTAGTCCTAGGACTTACAAGAAGGTAGGCTGAGCAAGCCACAGACAAGACAATAACCATTGTTCCCCCATGACCTTTGTCCTGACTGAAGGTTCTTGCCTTGAGTTCCTTTTCTGATTTCCTTCAATCATGGACTATGACATGGAAGCATAAGAGAAAATACAGCCTTTCCTCTCCCAAGTTGTTTTGGTCGTGGCCTTTATTATAGCAACAGAAAGCAAATTAAGACACCTCATCCGCATCTACGGCAATGTCTACATCTGTATCTATGTATATGAGGTTCGGCCACTAGAACACTGAGGAAGTCTGCCTACCTGGGATGGTGTCACTGTAACGTAATTATTGCATTCCAGTAACATTAATTGTTACATTCCAAGGTCTGAGACCTAGTCTGAGGGATGGAGAAAAGGGCTTATTAGCTAGTCAGGTGGTACACTAGGAAAGGTGGGCGTTTTTGTGGTCTGTGGAACAATCCTTAACACAAGAATTATAACCTCAAATACTTATAGCAACTAGTCAGCTATGTAATACTGGTAGATACTGTCAGCTAAGTAGCACTTAGTATATACTAGTGTGAACACACATTAACCCATTTCCTTCTTAAGTATTTGTTAAATAAACTACTATAGACCCCATTTTTTAGGAAGTTATGTAATTTGCCTGCAGAAGTTACATAATTTGCCTAAGCTCATGAGGCTAAATTATGCAGAGGCAAGACACAAGGCCAGGAAGCCCACACTTGAGTCTTGCTCCGCCCATTCCCGTTCATACTCTCCATGCTCGTAGACACAGGGGTTGAGGAAGAAGGTTAGAACAACTGGCAAAATCCCTCCTAGACTACCTGATGCATGATCTGTTTAATCTCCCCATCTGTCGAGAGAGACAGAAGTAGGTAAGTTTACAGAGGAATCTCTAGATCAAAGAAACAATTTCATTTTATTTTAACCCTCCACAATTCAAACAAAGCAGGTCACCAGACTGGACTGAGCTTGGTGTGTGGTCACAGCTGACCAAAAGTCTCTGGTAGCGATCGTGGGTAGAGACCAGAGGGAGTTCCCTCAGCTGACAACAGCTCCTTCAGGTCCACTGATATGAATAATTAATTTGTTTTAGCATTGCTGCCCACAAATGTTAGCAACAAGCCCAACATTCAGAAAGCGACCCAATGCCCTTCTAAGACAAAGAAGGCAGGCATGGGAGATCCTCGGGAGCCTTGGGGAGCCCCATCATGAAATCTGGTGGGGCTATCTGTGTTCAAAGGGAGTGAGTGGGGAGCCAGCCTAGCCTGCGAGCCTGCTCTGGCCTAGCTGCCCCCATGGGTCCATAAGAGTGTCAGCAAGACTCATTAGAGCTGTGACTTGCTGTGGCTTTCACTACCGTCAGATGCTTTAAAATAAGACAAAAAGGCACAATTATGCAGCCAAGCGAAGGCAATCAGCTGCATACAAAGCGGGGCTTTCTCCATCATAGGATCACAACCCGACAAGCCTTGTGGAGGTCTCACCTTGCTCACTGCTGCTGAGAGGCATCTGTAATTGGACGCTCCATTGCTCAGCTCTTAGATTATTCAAAGTGCAGGATTTCCAAGAGCCTCGGGTTTCAATTAAGAATATGACCAGGCAACCTGATGAGCATAATACTATTTTCACCTTGTAGTCTATCTCAGCAACGCTCGGGGCCACACTAGGAATGGTTGTGACAAGGTTAACCAGCCTGCACTGAGTGTCTGCTGTGTGCCAGGTACTGTCCAGAGTACTTTATAAATACATATGGATTTGTGTAATATTCACACAACTTAATTAGACATTGATTTTGTATGAGTATGGCTTCCTTGGTCTATAGATACAGACCCCAAGACACAAAAGGGGCAAGAAACTCACTCGAGGTCACACAATAACTGTGTGAAGGAGCTAGGACTTATGTCTAAGGACTATAGCCCCTGACCTTGACCATCACACTAGTGACTGTTTGTATTTGCACAACTCTGACTATAAGTCATACCTTGTGATACTTTTTAATGCATTATTTTTTTAAACTGAGAGGTAGGTGTGTGTGGGGGGAGGGGGTGTTACTGGGAATGATATTTTTTCTTTCAGCAAAGAAAATGTCTCCAGGAGACTAGCTTTAGTGAATGGGGCAAATGTGTGGCTACAGGAGACATGGCTGTAACCTGGTGCATTACACCAGGCATGCGTTCTTCTGGCTTACAATTTCTGAAGGTTGCAGTCAACCCAGAACGGTCTGGTGAACCATCTTAGTCCAAGGCAGCAGGGGCTTATACAGCTTCTCATAGTGACAACTAGGAGCTCAATCATAATCCTCAATGGGCGGCCCCCAGTGACCTGCTTCCTCCAGCTGGGGCCCACCTCGTAAAGATTCCGCAGCATCCCCAAATGGTGCCACCAGCTGGGAAACAAATGTTCAAAGCATGAACCTTTGAGGACATTTCAGGTCTAAACCATAACATTCACATTCCTCTGACTCAAAGCCAGGCAACAGATTACAGGGTTCAGCTCATTCAACTTACTGGATTTCATGAAAGTTGTGACTAGAAAATCATCTAGTCCAATCACATTATCTCAGACCTAAAGCCTGAAGAAACTAATAGTGGTGAGGACTGAAGATGCGGCTCAGTTGGCAGAGCATTTGTCTAGCAAGCATGAAGCCCTGGGTGGGATCCCTAGTACTGCATACAAACATCCATGGTGGCCCATGACGGTAATCCCAGGACTCATGAGGTCCAAGCAGAAGGATCAGAAGTTCAAAGCCATCCTTGGCTACATAACAAGTTTAAGGCCAACTGAGCTACATGAGGAACTACTATTACACACACACACACACACACACACACACACACTCAAAACAACAAAAATACCTTTGCTGTAAGTAGTTGTTTGAATGCTGAGTAAGTCACCAATTAGCCAATGCCACTAGCACTGTCTCAAAGAACTTCAGACCAGAGTTACAGATGATCAATGGTTATCACAAGTGAGAAACAAAATTAACAAAAGAAAGTAAATATATATACACACACACACACACACACACACACACACACATATACACATATATACTTTGAATAATGTTGTAGTGAGCTGGCCCTAACTTACAGATTAACAGCTTCATACTTTTGTTTACAAGTCTGTTCTTTATGATTAGAAATAAAGATGCAAGCAATACAAACACTGCCCAGGATGACCCCAACACTCTATGGTAGATATGTTAATGTACAACTTTAATCCTGGCACTCCAGAGACAGAAGCAATTAGATCTCTGTGAGTTCAAGGCCAGCCAGGAATATACAGCAAGATCCTATCTTTAAAAAAAAATCTAATTACCAGACAAGGACTCCACATTTGTATTGCCCTTGTAGGGTTCCATCCCTTCCAAGTGTGTGAGAGTCCCAAGAAAATCATATTTCTCAGCAAGCTGGACAACAGGCACTTAGGCCTTCCACGTTCACAAATAAGCAGAGCAGCAACAGACCCATGTCAAGCTGCTCAAAATAGATTTTCATCGTTTTAAAATTCTAGGATCCTTTTCACTGCAGGGGCCTTGACATAATGGCTTATCAATTTCCTCTAAACTCTACCAAAACTCAGACCAGGGCTGGAAAGATGGCTCAGAAGTTAAGAGCATTGGCTACTCTTTCAGGGAACCAAGAACCAATTCCCAGCTCTCAAACTGCAGCTCAAAACCTGCTCTAGTTTCAGTTCCAATGACATCTTCTGACCTCCCACAGTACCAGGCACGCCCATGTCTCACAGACATAGATGCAGACAAAACAACCATCTTCAGAAAAATTATAAAACATAAATAATAAAACGAAAATGTTACATTATATACACATCGACAACATACAGGTATCAGAATGCTCTGTTGACTCTTACAGTTGTCCTAGTAAATCACTGGGTGAGAACACAGCAAAATGAGATGGGCACCGTAGCACTGGCCTCGAGCCCCAGCTCTGCAGAAGCTGAGGGTGTCTTCAGCCCAGGTCTCTGAGAACATTTTCAGGACAAAATGACAACACAGTGAAACCTTGTTTCAGAAGAGAGAGACTCAGAATAGGTGAGGGTGGGGCAGAGGCTGAAGGGAAAGAGAAGACAATCTAGTCACTTACTTCTAACACTGTTTTCACATTTCACATTTCACACTCTAGGCTCACCTCTTACATACACATGCACATAGCCAGAGAGCCTCTGTGTGGGGAATGCCTGTAATCGCAGCACCTGAGGTCAGGCAAGAGAATCCAGGGTTCAAGGAAACGTCCAGGTGCAAATGTATCCTGATCATCAAGTTAACACTGAAGTAACTTGGAGCAGGAGAGGGGCTGAGGTTGTTTTTGTGAAATAGGGTTTCTCTGTATAACAGACCTGGCTGTCCTAGAACTCACTTAGTAGACCAGGATGGCCTCGAACTCACAGAGATCTGCCTACCTCTGTCTACCAAGTGCTGGGGATTAAAGGCTGGTGCCATCATGTTCAGCTGGCAGCAGTTTTATTAAAAGCAGGAAGTTATATAAATAAATTAGAAACTCTTGGGCTGTAAAGTCTGAAAAGGGTAAAATAAGAAAAAGCCACCACAAATCAGTCATGGTAGTACATGCCTTTAATTCTAGCACTTAGGAGGCAGAAGCAGGTAGATTTCTGTGTGTTCAAGGCAAAAATGGTCTACATAGCATGTTCCAGAGTAGCCAAGGCTACACAGTGAGACCTAGTCAAAAGAAAAAAAGAATGAATAGAAAAAAAGGAAGGAAGGAGGAAGGGAAGGAACAGAATTCCAGCTCTTGAGTAGGGCAAAAAAGAAGAGAAGTGTAGATGAAGGAAAAGGTTAACAGTAATAAGGAAAAGAAAAAGTAAAAGATCTTTTAACTCTTAAAGACCAATAGCCTGCCTAGGAATTCCAAATCCCACAAAATCCTCACTTGAAGGGCTGGAGAAGTGGCTCAGTGATTAAGAGCACTGGCTGCTCTTCCACAGGACTGGGCGGGGTTCAGTTCCCGGCACCCACATGGCAACTTACAACCATCAATAATACCAGTCTCAAGGAATCCAACATCTCCTAATCCTTCCCAAACAGCCACCATCTACAGACCAAGTTTTCAAATACCCAAGACTTATTCAGGAGAGAGTTCATTCAAACCACCATACCACCCATAAAACATAAATATAAATAAACGAACAGGGTCTGAGTAGATGGCTCAGCAGTTAAAAGCACTGGCTACTCTCTCTCTTACAGAGTATCAGGGTTTAACTTCCAACACCCACATGGCAGCTCACAACTATTGTTAACTCTAAGGAACCCAACAACATCTTCAGGCCTCCTTGGACATCAGGTACTCACTAGACAGACAACCAGTAAAACACCTATACACATAAAAGAAATGAATTAAAAATAAATCCTTACTTGAAAATACATGCTCAGTCAGGTACAGTAGCTCATGCTTGCCATCCCAGCATCAGAGAGGCATAAGCAGGAGGATCTTGAGTTCAAGTCCAACCTGGACTATATAATGAGACCCTACTTCAAAATATATACAGCCACCAAAAATAAAAATTGCAATCATTCTTCTATTTCCTCAACAAAAATGTTATGTCATCATTGTCTAAGAGGCAGTGATACTACAATTAAAAAACTGACCTGTGCAAAGAGGAGAGGAGAGGGTGACTTACAGTTATATAGCTGGCCTAACATACCAGCATGCAAAGTTCAAGGAAGGATGGTGGAACGAATATTGGGCTGTTTCCCAAAAGCCATTCACAGTTCCTTTTCCATAACATCCTTCACAGTGAGCTGAAGAGGTAAGATTCCTGATCAGCCTCCCTTGCAGCTAAAGATGGCCATATGACCCAGCTTGGCCCCAAAGTGTGACATTAGGAGTTGTCAGGCAGGACTTCCATGAACACTTCTTTTTAAATTTAGGTTTAAAACAGGGTCTTACTTTGTAGCTCAGGCAGGTCTAGAATCCTTTGGTGCTAGGATTATGAATACAAGCCACCATACTTGGCTCCATTCTTATAGGGATGCCCAGCCAATGATTAGCTTGAATCCTTTGTTTCCTTCCCTTCCTAAATCCCAAGCACAGACAAGATAATGCAGCATACACACATCTCAAAGTCTGAAACTGTGATATCCGAAGCAAAAAGGCAAACATCTTCCCACTGTAAGACAATGAGAGGATTTGAAACTGAAGTCCCTGCTGAGCCAGTTCTCCCAATGAGAGGAAAACGAACTCCTAAGCTCACTAAGCCACTATAGTGAATGACACTTAAAATAACACCAACTTAATTGTCTTACATTTCTGTACCTTAGAAACCTAAGGCAGTTAGTACTCTGTAGCCCAGGCCAGTCTAGGGCTTATAGGCTAGCACTGAGGTGCTGTCAAGGACAAATTCCTTTCTGGAGAATGGAGAAATTGTCATTTTCTTGCATTCTGTGGCTTCCAGACACCACTCACATTTCTTGGCTAGTCATTTCTTTCATATTCAAAATCAGTAGCAAGAAGTTATATCACCCTGACCAACACACACACACACACACACACACACACACACACTCCCCAAAGTCCCTAGTTTACTCTCATCTTCAAAGTCTCTTTGTTTTATATACAAGGGGTCAGAATATAGGATGTGGACCTCTTTGAGGACCAAAATTTTGCCTATCATGGCTACTGTGGAGGTGCAGGGCTGCAGTGTAAGCACCGGAGAAGGGAGTATTCAGTTCCTTGGTATACTTACGTCTTCTGTGTACCACATGCGTGCCTGGTCCCTGTGAAGGCCAGAAGAGGATACTGGATCTCCTGGGTATGGAGTTACAGACAACTGTGAGCCACCATGCAAATGCTGGGTCTCAAACATGGGTTTTCTGTAAGAGCAGCCAGTGCTGAACAATCTCTCAGCTCCCCAAATGAACTCTGGACTGAGAGCCAAGTTCTAGTTCTATGTGGGGAAGACAGAGAAGACTTCAGAGCAGGGAGCCTCCTATCCTAGGCGTGAAGGATGGATGAAACTCTGTCCTAAAGACAGGGCAGAGGGGCAGTCAAGACAAAAGCAGAAAGAGAAGAGCATGCGCTCTGCGTTAGGAAGCTACAGGAAGCTCTCAATACTGCTGGGGCATACATCTGCATGGACGAAGGTTCCCCAGAGAGCCTTGTAAGCCAAAGCTCAGATCTTACTCCTTGTATACGGACAGCCACTGCAGTTTGTGAATAGAGGTACAGATTTTGACTTGGGAGCACAGAGCAGCCATCTATCTTTAATAGTGTGAAATGTAACTGGAGGCTGGAGAGGAAAGGCTAGAGGCAAACCAACTGGCCCTTGAGGTAGTCTGGGTGGGGCTGATGGACCGCTAGCTACTCGTGAACGTTCACTGAGCGCTTCCCATGTGGCTAGGCACTATGATATCCTGAAGCTACAACACAGACAGCATAGTGAGAACAAGATCCCATGTCAGTCTGACAACCACAACCAAAGGCACAAATGGTGTTCAGGGGAGGCGCCTCATGTATGGGATACTATAACTCCTGCCCTGAGACCTAAAGCACAGACAGGAAGAATGGGACCCAGCAGAATTAAGGCAGTCCCATTCAACAGAAAGGGGCCCAGGGGTCTGCAGTAAGGGGTGACTAATGAGGACAACAGCCCCCCCTTTAAAGTATTAATGTTTATTTTTAATTATGTGTATTTGGGGTAAGAGGTATGTGCACATGTGAGATTAGAGTGAAATATAGCAGTACTATCATAACTGTGAATGTTCTAAAACACATCACTGAATGCACTCGTCAGGCCAATGTAATAATATATGAATTCTCAATAGAAAAAATTAATCACAGCACTGAAAAATCTTAGGGCCTGGCTAGTTAACCCCAGTTCCCTCATCTGTGAAACATCATCTCCTCCCCTCCCCCCCTTTTCTTGCCATCCTGGGAACTGAACAGAGGTCCTCTTACATGCTGGGCAAGAACTCTGCCGCTGAGCTATACCCTTCAGCCTCCCTTTTCTTTTGAGGTAGAATCTCATTAAGTTATTCAGGCTGGCCTTAGGCTCCCACCTCTGAGTGGATGGGATTCCAGGCATGCGCAGTAGAGTGACAATAGGAAACCGGGCTTCACGCAGCGCAGACAGTGGGTACTTCGCATATTTTAGTTCCTTCTCTCCTAGGTGCCAATAAACCTTTAAAGCTATCTTTTGCTCAGCAATCACAAGCCGTGCCATGAGCTCGAGGCAATCCACCTTCAGACAGACTAGTCTTTTAGGCAGATGATTGCAAGACTCAAACGGGTGGCAGGATGGGAAAGGAAGCCGACTCTCAGGGCGGAGACACTGCAGATTTTCTCTGCAGCTAATACGGAGCAGAGATGACAAGGGAGATGCATGTGACAGAAACGGCTATGTGCAGAACAGAGGTGAGGGAAGTGGTGGGCATAGAGACCTCTACTCATACATCTCGTTTGATATGCAAACAGAGCTCAGCGTCCACTACAGATCCACTACAGACTACTGGGCGGCGGCAGCATGGCTTTGACGTTTGGAGAAGGGTCATGGTCCACCCTCAAAACCCCAAACACCTGAATTGTCTAGCACAGGGCTAAGGAAGAGAAGTTGTGGGGTTTGTTGTTTGGGCTTTTGGTTTGGCTTTTCCCCCTGAGCTTCTCACCTGGGGTTGTGATAGTTGCTTTTCTAGAGCCTGGCTCACGCTCTCAGCCTTAGGAAAGATACTGCTGAGACACAGACCCTAGTCCCTGCCCTCAAGGAGCCAGCCAACCCTTGACTTGAGAGTGATGCTTCAGAACACAACAGGCATCGTGCCTTGCAGAGAGAAGGGGTTCTGTTGTCATTTGTCCACTGGGTCAATGAACTGATAGATGGCATAATTGTAAAAACAATTGTGCAGTGTGGGCTCACTCTAAGAATCCAGCCGGGATGGAGTCGTTGGAAAGGCTCGTGCCAGAGGCTGCTAGCTGCCTGCTCACTCCCTATTCTTCCTTTTTTTCCCTTGTAACAGAGACCCCATTTGCTTGAGAGGGCCGCATGCCCTTATAGTACCCTATTTCCCAGCCTCCCTGATAGCTAGGCTGATGTGATTAAAAACAGAAACTGTCAAGAGAGACAAGCGGTTTCTAGGAAACCTCTCAAATAGCAGACCCAGCAACTGCCACTCCCTCTTTCTCGTGTTCTTAAAATTCTTGCCTGAAGCATAAGTGTGATGGGTGGATCTCCAGCAGCCATTTGGGACCATGACACAAAAAGATGAAAAAGCCTGAATCCCTCATGATTACAAAGTCACCAACCATCTCCAGATTGTTTATCTCCAGAGTTCTTTCATATGACAGATAAATAAAACTCTCACCCTGCTTAAGTACCAACTTTAGGCTTAGTCCTATGTAGCAAGCCCATATCTTAACCAATACAGGTTCTATGGAAGAGCCAGGCTTCAAAGGATTTAGGGAATCATGAGCATGCATCTCAAACCAAAATCATGGGCATTCCTCTCAAAGGCAGAAAAAAGGACCAGCATCAGCTGGGCGGTGGTGGCACACACCTTTAATCCCAGCACTTGGGAGGCAGAGGCAGGTGGGTTTCTGAGTTCGAGGCCAGCCTGGTCTACAGAGTGAGTTCCAGGACAGCCAGGGCTACACAGAGAAACCCTGTCTGGAAAAAAAAAAGAAGAAGAAGAAGAAGAAGGACCAGCATCAAGAATGTTAGCTTGAGCAGGTAGAGGAAAGCAGCAACCACAGAAAGCCCAGCTGCCCGCTTTGCAGATAACTGGGGAAAGAGGAAAAGAACCAGAGACCACAAACAACCAAGAAGACTGGTGTCCTCTGAAAGAACGAGAAGGGAGGAGGGAAAACAGACAAAACAAAGCTAAATGGAGCTGAGAGCTTCTTTATGTGACGAGATGCAAGTATGGGGGTGTAGCTCAGTGATAGAATGTTTTCCCAGCATGCACCAGGAACTGGCTTCCGTGTCCAACATGGAAGGAAAAAACAGAGAGGGAGAAAGGCAGAGAAGGAAGGGATGAAGGGAGGGACAGGAAGGATCTGTAAATATGAGCCCAACCGCGGCTAAACCTATGAGCTGGTGCCGTGCTCTGTGACTTCCATGCGTTATCTCATTAAGACTTTACACCAAGTCTAGGATATACTCCTATTACTGCAACCTCCATCTCACAGACAAGAGCCTGAAACTTGGAGAAAGTCGGAAAGTCATCCCAGGGAAATATCCCAACCCTGCAGCCCTGTCTGCTGTCCAGATACACCGCTTTTCCAGACAATGAAAGTTTTTTTAAAAAAAGTGTTCCATCTCTCCAGTCCTAAGAAAATGTGTTTATGTGTTTATACCATGATTTAAAAAACACTAAAGTGAGGTCTGAATAGAGGGCTCAGCAGTTAAGAGCGTTTACTGCTCATACAGAAGACCCGGGTCTGGTTCCCAACTTCCACAAGGTGGTTCACAACAGTCCTTAACTACTGTTCTAGGAAATCCTATATCCTGTTCTGGTTCCATGAGCACCAGACATGCACATGGTATACACATACACCTGAAGGCAAAATGCACATACGTGCATTCGCCCACACTAGCCCGCACAGACACACACACAGACACACACACACACACACACACACACACATGCAAGTTCAATGTTTTTCA